>CAWUDS030006330.1:0-2500 GCA_963859935.3 Lathyrus sativus | reverse complement strand
TTGGTTTGTCTAAAGGATGCAAAACAATCTATCTACGGCTGCTAAATCTAAACGGAAGGAATTGACTCGACTAGAGTGTCGCACTCTATGCCTACGTATTCTCAAGAGAGAAAGTCAGAGTCAACGTAGTTCGGGACTACGGGGAATTGGCTCGCCAAGACTTCGTGTCTTGTGCCTACGTACTTCCACACAACATGGAAGATCAGAGCTTTCGTAGTTCAGGCTAACTAACGGCTAAGCAGGGTGTTCTCGATCACACAGGAAGTGAGAGATTAAGCTAGTTTTAAAGGTAACGGGAACCTATGGGGACTAAAAACTACGGTCTGGTCTCAAATGCGCAAGGGCAAGAGAAAGGGAAACGATCAATCGTCAGCGGGAAAGTCTCGATCGCGCAGCAGCGAGAGAACAGAAGAGTTAGTTGTTAGTGTGCTCGCTAGGATATCGCATCCTATGCCTACATATTCTCGCTCAGTACGAGAAATCAGAGCAGCTGTATTTCGGCTACTTTCGGGACCACAGCTCAAATCTCGTTTATTAACATTCTGAAAAGGATTACAATGATTGAATACGGGAAATAAACTCCTAGAAAATACTATCCTATCCATCTATAATGGAAAATCAAGTGGCAAATAGTCCCCTAACAAGTGGACTTCTAAAACTACCTCTAAAAAGGTAAGATAAACTCTTATGAAGAAAATATCTATTCTAAAGAAAAATATTAAAATCTATATAATTTCTCTATTTTTTATTTCTTTATTTTTTCATATGTTCTTTTTCTCAAATATTCTTTTTTCACTATTCTTTTTCAATATTATTTTTTTACTATTCTTTTTCATATTCTTTTTCTCAAATCTTTTCAATATTCTTTTTTCCCTATTCTTTTCAATATTCTTTTTCTCAAATCTTTTTTCATTATTCTTTTTTTACTATTCTTTTTTTAATATTCTTTTTTCAATATTCTTTTTATATTATTTTTTTCATATAAAATCTAAACAAAATGAGCAAAGAAAATAAAAAAAAAAAAAAAAAAAGAAAAACAAGGGGGTGCAGGTCTAGCCAGGGGTGAGGCAGCAAAAAAATGAAAGAACTGGGCCCAGCCCAAATGGAACTGAAACGGGGAGGGGGGTGCTGGAATGAAAATGCAGGGGTGCAATCAGCAAAAGGGCCCAGCCCAACCAACCAAACAAAAAACGGAGGCGCATGGCAAAAACAAGGGGGGTATGGATGGGAAATCAATGGGCCCAAGGCCCAATCCACACGCGGTCCACCTTCCTCTTTCTCGTTCCAACTTCAGAAAAAAAAGACCTAGCTTCCCTGTGTCACTGTTCATTGCGCCGTTACTCCTCAGCTTCACTCTCTCTCGGAACTTCAACCTTCCGCCTTCGTCCCCCTCAAATCCCTCAGCCTCTTAACCTCCTCTTCTCAATCCGTTTCAATCTTCGTCTCACCAAATCAAACCAGTGAGATTGATATCAAATAAACAAGAATCTGAGAACGGTTTACCGCAATAAAAAGATCTGCATCAATCACTGTTACAACTGGGAGTCGCGAAAAAGTTTCGTTCGAATACGATTGAAGCTCCATGAAGGATTTTGGAAAAACGGAATATGGAAACTGACGGATCTTGGAGAAAATATCTTGAAGATTCGAAGATTCACGAGCGGATCTTGGTAAATATGATGAACAGAGGGAGGATCTTTGTAGGTTGATAACCGCCACTGAGGATAGGTTCGTCTGGGAGTTTTCAACATACGTGAGCTTTTTCTTGAAGGTGAACGCAGATGATCTCGAAGATCTTGGCGCAAGATTGGACGTTTCTGAAGATCTTGTTGAACTTTCTTGAAGAATGTTGAACGGGTGAAGATCTCGGACGGTGTTGATGATTGAGGTTTTCTGGAGATTGTTTTTGTGTTGTTGATGAAGATTATTGACGATGTGGATTTTCTGGAACTGATATGAACATGACGAATCTAGTGCCGGATTCTGGAAAGTTAGGATGAGTGTTGATGAAATCTGGAAACCATTGATGAACATTGATTGTGTTTGGATGAAGATTGGTGGAAAAGAGATGAAGATTAGAGAGAATTCTGGAAAACAAATCTCCTGCGAAGTTGGTTACGGCGGATGGAGTTGGTTAGGGGTTGCCGGAAGAAGTTAGGTGCGGTGGTTGCATGGCCGCCGGCCATGCAACGGTGAAGCTCGGGCGACGACAGGTGGCGGTGTTGGTGGCAGATGGAGAAGGTGCATGCGTGCCAAGTGGCTTTGGGAGAGATAGTGGAGATCCACGTGGAAGGGAGAGGAGAGAATTGGGAGTGAGGTGGCTAGCTTCTGGCTTGTACGCGTGGCTGGGTTTATATTGACACATGGCGTTGAATACTGGACTGGGCCTCCACAAGCCTCTGGCCCACAAAATTAGTTCAACAATTGCAATTAAAGACTGATAAACCAAAATTAAAACTCATTAAAAGAAAAAGATTAACATGGATTAACGGACTATTAA
>CAWUDS030006329.1:35000-37162 GCA_963859935.3 Lathyrus sativus | reverse complement strand
GATCAAGAGGAGTGGGGGCTGGTTTAGATCCTAGCATACCAGATTCTTGCAAGAGATAAAGGCAATATTTTCGTTGTGATAGTGAAATCCCAACTTTTGAATGAGAAACCTCGAGGTCAAGAAAATATTTAAGTATTCCCAAGTCTTTGATGCTAAAACTTCCTTCTAAAATGAGTTTGATACGATCAAATTCAGACATAGAAGTTCTAACTAAGATTATATCATCGACATAGACTAAAATGGTTGTAAAGTGTGCATCAATTTTCAAAGTGAAAAGGGAATAATCAGAAGTAGATTGGGTATACTCTTGCTGGAGTAAAAGAGATGTCAACTTTTCATACCATTTGCGACTGGCTTGTTTCAGACCATATAAACTCTTTTGAAGTTTACACACTTGATTGAGTCTTTGACATGGAACACCTTCAGGTATGGTCATGTACACATCTTCCTTTAATTCCCCATGCAAAAAAGCATTGTTAACATCAAGTTGATGTAAAAACCAGTTATTGATGGTTGCAGTCGCAAGAAGAGTTCTGACAGTTGTAAGCTTTGCTACAGGTGAAAACGTATCAAAGAAATCAAGCCCTTCAATTTGGTTGTAGCCCTTGGCAAAAAGCTGAGCTTTATACCTCTCTGTTGTACCATCTTCTCTATGTTTTACTTTAAACACCCATCTGTTACCAATTGGTTTGACATGTGGTGCCAAATCAACTATATTCCATGTTATATTCTTGTCTAATGCATCTAATTCAGGCTTCATGGCCTTGATCCAATGTTCAGACAAACATGTTTCTTTGTAGTTCTTTGGCTCATGTGTAAGAGTGATATTGGATGCAAAAACTTGATAAGATGCAGACAGAAAATGTAATGAATCATAATTTGAAATAGGATAGAGAACTTTGGTTGTACCTGATGATGACTTGCCTGCTGATGCATTAGATGTATTGCACACATAATCTGAGAGATAATGAAGTATGTGTTTAGCTCTAACAGGTCTAGGTGGCATGTTGTCATTGTCAATATCAAATGTGTCAGGCACATATTGAATGTCATGGTTTTTATCAGTATTTTCTTGATGGTTGTGTTAGGATGGTGGTCATGTTCCTTAACAGAAGATTCAATACATTGTGAAGGAACATGTATAATAGGTTCAGGGTTGATTGTTGTGTTAGGATGGTGGTCATGTTCCTTAACAGAAGATTCAATACTTTGTGAATGAACATGTATAATAGGTTCAGGGTTGATGGTTGTGTTAGGATGGTGGTCATGTTTCCTCAATAGCATATTCAATACTTTGTGAAGGGACATGTATAGTAGGATCATGTTGTGGTGAGTCAGTATGATCTTTGTAAGGGTGATAGTCCCAATTAATGGAATTGGCATTTGAATAAGGAAAGATGTGCTCATGATGTATGACATTTCTAGAAACAAGGTTAGTATGACTGTTAATATCATAGAGCACCACACCCTTCATACCATTCTTGTATCCTAAGAAAACACATTTTCAACCTCTTGGCTAAAGTTTTGTTCTATGCACATTGTGTGGATACGAAAGTTAGAGATCCAAACACTTTGAGACTATGCATATCAGGATGTGTATTGTGCATTATGAAATGAGGAGAAAGGTTGTTTAAAACTTGTGTAGGAAGTTTATTTATGATGCATGTTGCATGTAAAATGGCATATGACCAGATATCTTTGGGAGTTTTGGACTGAAAAAGGAGAGCTCTTCCAACATTTAATAAATGTTGATGTTTCCTCTCCACTCTACCATTTTGTTATAGAGATTCAACACAACTTGTTTGATGGATGATTCCCTTAGAGGCATAAAATTCAGGGATGCTGAATTCAGGACCATTATCAGTTCTGATAATATTGACATGCAGTTTATGTTGGTTTTCTATGAGGTTAATAAAATTTATGACGTGCTGTCTAGCTTCAGATTTAGCTTTCATTAAAGTTATCCATGTGTATCTGCTTGCAATCATCAACAACAGTTTGGAAATATGAATGACCACGTAAAGATTGGACTGCAAGAGGTCCTCAAATGTCAAAATTGATCAAGTCATAAGGATGAGCAACTCTGTTGTTACTAACAGTGTAAGAAAGCTTTCTTTGTCTAGCATAACAACATACATCACAAACATCTTTATGATTTACTA
>CAWUDS030006329.1:0-30000 GCA_963859935.3 Lathyrus sativus | reverse complement strand
TAAATCAATTAATTAGTACAAATAATCATTTATTGAAAATTGGGCTGTTACAACCCTCCCCCACTTTAGAAATTTTCATCCTCGAAAATGTTACCTGATTCAAACAACTCTAGATACGACTCTCGCATCCCAATCTCCCAAATCCAACTTTCTCCCAAACTACTTCCACCAAAGGAATCCCTTTTTCGAAGTTGTTTCTTGTTCATCAACCTGAACTAGCAATGCCTCAACAGTCAAATCCTCCTCACTCGTACACTATCCATCTGAATCAATGTACCTCCTCAGCTTAAACACATGAACGTATCATGCAATTCCCACAAGTGACAACGGTAAAAACAGTCTAACATGCTACTTTCCTCACGCTTCCGCTACGCCACTCTGATACAGATCAACAAAACACTGTGTGCTTCCGAGACCTCAAGCTTGACCAACACCAGTTACTATCGTAAACTCTCAAAACACGTCTTTCTTGGATCCTTTTGATCTTTTTCAGTCGTCCCTTGCACAATCTCAGCTAGCTTCAACATAGAATGATTAATCTTCCTTGTTAGGAAAAGAGCCAATTTAGCCATTCTATCCAAAATCATCCAAGTGAAATCATATCCCTCAAATTCTCCGGAAAACCCAACACAAAATCCATGGGAATACTATCTGATCTCCACTCTGGAATATTCAACAGTTGCATCAAACCCAACAGTGTCTGACGTTTATTCTTCGACTTCCAACAAGTCTAACCAGCATATACAAAACTCAACCACTTCTCTCTTCAACTATGGACATCAAAATAATTTCCTCAAATCCGGTTACATCTTCATAGCACCGGGATGGATACTCCATCTACCTCAATACTCTTATTCCACTTAATAATATCTAGAACACAAACTCTATCACGACATCTCATGATACCATTTCCATAAATCCAAAAGTCAACCCTTCGACTTTAATTCATCAAATTCAACCATTCTACCAACTCAAACCAGAGTTGTGACCTTATCGAATCTCATCAAGAATACCACTAGTAAAGTCCAACATACTAAGCTTAACTCCATAAGAAGTCTCTTAACAACCAAACTCATATCACAAAATCGCTCAATCCGTTCTAACTCTTTTCACCCTCATCATCAGTATATGCAAGGATTTCCAAGTCAATGCATAAGCTACCACGTTTTCTTCACCCGAATGGTAATTCACTCCAAAACCATGATTCTTCCGGAGTTCCAATTATTTTCTCTGCCTCATATTCAACTCTTCCAAATCAAAAAAAATACCTTAAGCTCTTGAGATTCACCAACCATTTCAAATCTCACACTAACCAATTGAAGCCTCCAACTCCGGCACAAACACAACAACAACCAAATCTAAATCACTTGTCAGATAATCCCTCTTATGTACTTTAAATTGCCTCCAAGCATAACTAAACTCGCTGATGTTGCACTTAACATACCTCCCAATCATATCAACAAGCATCACAAAACGCAACAAATAGTCTTGTCGGATTCGGAAAAAACCAAACACACGGGCTGTTGATAGCTCTCCCTAAAACTCTTTGAACTTTCTTCACAGCGGCATATCACCGCTTCTTCTCCAACACTGATAACTCAAGTCCCCGATGTTCACATGATCCTCTATACTCTTCGAATATATCCAACCATCATCGGTTACACAACCATTGACTCACTCAATTTGTGAGTTATGGCAGAAACACGAATCGAACTTTCCGCACTCACTACAACATCCAAACGTATTCCATCAATAAATAACTTAATTCCATGTCACTACTTCACCATCACATAGAGCATTGTAATCGCTTCCAACGCTTCTAATCTGGAGTCATTCCGAGTTACGGTTCTCCCGTTACGACAATAATACAAAAACAACATCTTCACACTTAAAAGGTCATTCAATACATCTCCAACTCTTAAAATGTTTAAAGGTCTAATTATACCAATATTGTATTCCACCTCTTACTTTAATAATCACCAGAAGTCACCATCCACCCTTTACATACTCGACCTCACAATCTGTTGCCGTAGCACACACACCAGACACAACTCTCAAAACTACTTAATCATTTTAATTCCTTGACCATCCAAATAGACATACAATATGGAGCTCTCAATATTGGACTAGTTTCCGTAACTAAGTCGATCACAACTCCACTTCACGTCCTGGCTGTATACCACTATCTTGTCAGGATAACTCCCAGACAACTATAATTAATCGGTAAACCGCTAACTTCCCCACTTTCGTTAACATTCCAAAATTCCCATCAAAATTAAACATCTCAACACTGTTCTGCATCGACTCGTCAAAACAATTCTGAAGCTTAACTCAAGACAATTCACTGCATCACGCCATCTAAGCTTGCAAGATACATCTATCCCCTCCAACACAATCCCAACTACTATCAACAAGAGATTAAGGGTGATCAGTTCCTCAATTTGTTAATAGACAGCCGAAAATCATGATGGGGCATAAACCATATTTACTAAACTATAAGAGCGTTCAACCACACACTGAGCTACAACTCCACACTTGCAGCATCCTGGTGAAGCACCAGCTTCTCCCCCACTTGAATCATTCCCACTTCTACAGACAAAGGTTAGGCAACAAACACGCACTGACAGTGTTTTCTCACACATGTCGCATACAAGGGAACAAACAACATTAGACAACTTGGTCGGACGGACCGACCTGCTCTGATACCACTAATTTAACACCCTTCTAAACCCCACGGAAAATATATGAATAATCAGAGTAAATAATCATGCATTTACAAAAGGGCGTCACACATAACATTCAAACATCAAATACCACCTGTCATGCTCATTAACACTTCAATAAATAATCATGCTTTTCAAAGTTTCATTCTATATGTAGCAGCAGATTCAATTTATATCATAATTCTCTTAACAGAATAACCATGCTCATCATATAATTCAACATTTCTTAGGAACTAAGGCCAACATCACAATATTCTAATGAATATAAAAACATATCATAGAGTACATCATGTATCTCTAAAATATAAACCAAACAATCACAGTGTTACATGACCAGAGCATGACTTGACCCAATATAATTAAATTACTAACTGGCTACACCAACAACGACCATGCAACTACGAGCAACTCTATTCTCGATACCTGCATAATGTCAGATAGGACATCATTCCAGCAGAAGGGTGAGAAATATTATCATAATAATCAATGCATATAATTATATATATCCACAATCTTAGAATACACATAATCAACATTCTCACCACATGTCATCCATATACGTCACAATGTATATACAATATATATGGATAATCACCAAACACATTCATCATAATTCACTCATGTACATCTCCATATATATATATATATATATATATATATATATATATATATATATATATATATATATATATATATATATATATATATATATATATATATATATATATATATATATATATATATATATATATATATATATATATATATATATATATATATATATATATATATATATATATATATATATATATATATATATATATATATATATATATATATATATATATATATATATATATATATAATCCAAGCATAACATCATGCACACTTCCACAATTTCAATCAATTCACATAACATACACATTATGTTTAATTCACTACAATTCATATAAACATATACAATCATGTTTATTCATCAATTCATCAGTCAATATCGTTCACAATTACACATTTTTCACCCAATTCATCAATACACATCACAATATATGTATAAGCAAATATGGATGATTATCAAGCATATTTATCATGCATACATCCACAATTCACATCATTCCATATAAACATTTACAATTATGTTTATTCATCCAATCACAACTCTCATTCAACAATTCATACACATGCATACTTCCATATAACAATGATATATGCCATGTGACTCAATGCCATGTGGTACCAACACTTGTTATCATTTTTCGGTTTTTACATTTAAACTGGGTCCGTCCTCTAGATCGATAACAACAAAAACCCGTCCTCTAAGCTTTCAAACCCACTCTTCTAGGTTTGGGACAAGTCACTATTCTCCACGAAACTAGCAAGCGTTGCCTCTTGACCAAATGATGCGTATGCAATCAACAACCAAATGCACTTAAGACCGTTCTCGCATCTTAATCTCATGCATTCTCAAATAATTCATCATATAAGAATTATAACATGATTGCACACTCACACATCATATTAAAGTATTCATACTTTCAACATCATCACATTTATCAAGTAATGCACACATATTCATAATATATTCTCATGCATTATTCACAATATTGCATACAATCAATATGCATTCACAATTCAATGCCATCACCACACTTTCAAGCAATACACACATATTCACAATATGTTCTCATGCATTATTCACAATATCGTGCCGAACGGCAACGAACCTCATCATAAATCATCATGCATTTTTAATCAATTTAAACAATGCATATATTTGTCAAAAGACCACATTTATCAAGCAATGCACACATATTCACAATATGTTTTCATGCATTCTTCATACACAATCGCATAGAAATCATTGTGCATTCACATCATCATGCCAAACGGCAACCGAACGCTCTAATTATTTAAGCCTCACTTACTTAAAATAATTAATCTCGATTAATCGGTAAAATCAGCTAAAAGTCGGCTAAAAATAATATTTCTTTTCACCAAGTTATAGAACATATTATTAGCTTCAGTTTAATATAAAGAACAACAAAATTCGATAAACGGTGAAGAAGTTATGATTTTTCAAAGTTTTAAAAAATAATATTTTTTCACACTTACGGTGTTAACCGGTTAACACTTTCTGTTAACCGGTTAACACTTCCAGATTTTCAAAATCCTGGCGCATTAACACTCTGTTAATCGGTTAACACAAAACGTTAACCGGTTAACACCTCAAAAACTCAGTTTTTAGGCCATTTTTATATACCGTTAATCGGTTAACCCAAAGTGTTAACCGGTTAACACCTGAAATGTTGGAAAAACAAGGCTACGAGTTTTTGCCCAAAACCTCCAAAAACCCGACCGATTTAATTATTTTTTCCCGATTAAATACCTACTCATCATTACCAATCATATAGTAACAATTTAGGATCATAAAACGCAAATTCTACGACTTCCGATTTTCATCCAAAATCTTAACCTCCAATTGTCCAAAAATGTCAAAACTCACAAATTCAACCAAACGAAATCCAATAATCACGACTAAACATTACCCGACTAAACTATGCAATTTATTTCGAGTTTCATCCGCGAAAATATCGGTTTCTATCGATTAAACTCATTTCTGCCCTAAAATGGAAAATGAGCAAAAACTCTTCAACAATCCAAACCAATTCAACAAACACATACATAATCATACACATTGATAGAATAATAAGATTTCACACCCTTACATTGAAAGAATTTTGAGATATCTACAAGGAACAAAAGATTTAGGTATATGGTACTCTACCAAAACTAACTCAGGATTACTTGGCTACACCGATAGTGATTGGGCAGGTTCGGTAGATGACATGAAGAGCACCTCTGGCTATGCTTTCTCACTCGGATCAGGAATTTTCTCTTGGGCGTCGAAGAAGCAAGCTACGGTTGCACAATCCACAACAGAAGCAGAGTACGTGGCAGCTGCTGAAGCAACGAGTTAGGCTATATGGCTTCGTAGGATACTTGAAGACATGGGAGAAAAACAGGATCAGCCAACTAAAATCAATTGCGACAACAAATCAGCAATTGCAATGGCAAAGAATCCAGTGCATCACAGTAGAACAAAACATATAGCAATCAAGTATCACTTTATAAGAGAAGCTGAAGCAACTAAAGAGATCAAACTCGACTACTGCAGAACAGAAGATCAAATTGCAGACATATTCACGAAGGCATTTGCTACATTGTAAACAATCATCCAAGAAATTAATCACAAAACTTTCTTTCTAAACTACTCTCTAAAACTATCTTCTACCAACTATCATCTAAACAATTCCTAACAACTTGTCATAGCATTTATCCAGAAAGCATTTAACCTTTGGAAAACATCCAAGTATTCGTGAAATTTCAATGATGATGTTAATAGTATCTCTCTCCTATATATCATCAGAAGTGCGCCGATGACCGCAACTACGACGATATCAAACCTCGTCATCAAAGCTGATGACGTCACCAATAACGAAAGATAAGTGATCCTCATATAATCTTTTAGTTATCAAGACCATTTTGAAACTAGGTTATGCATAATTTAAACATGTTGATTCATGTAGTTGTATAATGATCACCTAACAGTCACATTTTATTCACATATGAGACAAAAATGTTGTTATTTAAATATTGTTATATGTTATACTATCGTCTTGATCGCTCCTTGTATGTGACTATGCTGCCGCATGATAATGACGTAAATATTAAACCATGTCGTACAGGTGTTATACCGAACGAAGCAGGGGCTGAAACGAGTCATACAACTAATAGTGGAGTTGTACCGCAACAACAATAAGTTATTTGGAAAACCTACTACAACCAGTTTTATCCTGCATCGGTTCAGCTATGGTCGAGTTGTTCTATTGCCTATTATGGGATTAGTATGATTTGTTAGAGTTTCAACCGGTTCTACTAGCTTAACCCAATTTTTGTTTGTTAAAACTAATAAAGAAGATAAGGATATTCATTGTACTGCTTATACGGAAATAAGTCTTGAAGAGGATCACGTTGTCGACACCAAAAGATAAGTAATTTTAACACATTGCAATAGGGTCTAATGATGTAGCTATAGTATCAGTTGGAAATCCATCTGGTTTGTGGGGAATGAGAAGTTATGATACTTGAAGCACCAACCTCAGATGTAACCCCTCTTCATTTAGCTAAAGGGAAGGGCTGTGACACTGCTTTTCATAAAGACCTTGCACACTCTAGAAAAATTACAAGTACTCATATATTTGGTTTTCGGTGATCTGGAATACAAACTGTATATGTTGATAACCTTCTAGCTGCCAAAACTAAATGAACGGGAGCCTAATTATAAAGTTTCGAGGCTGCAAATGTAGTTGTTACTTATAAGCAGGCACAATGTCAAATACATTGTCAGTATTTAAGTTAATTATGTTCACATGAACTAGCTTGATGGTTGTTTATTTTTATTTTGACTTTTATGCTCCCATGGGTTTTTGTAATATACAAATATCAAATCGTTACTGCGGGGAGAGGCCAGAGTACAAGGATACAATTCAACGCGATGGAAAAAGTCGCCGCTGTAAATGATGTTAAGATGTTAATCTGAAGTAGATTATTAGCAATTCAATCACGATGGAATTGAAAGTTGATGCTTCTGGACTCTCAGAAAAGAAACTCAGGTGTTGACATACCTTTATTTTCATAGCACATCATATCATGCATCTGTGTTATTTTTTAACCTTTCTTCTGACGGATGCAATGACTATTTAGCAGTTTTCACTAGGTTTCTAATTTGTTTGCAAGTGATCAGCCTGTTTAAGGAAGCGTATTGAAATTCTAGTATTAAGTATGAAACAACGAAGGCAATGTCACGACACTAATATTTGAACTGATATTAAATAAAGGACAAGGTAAACACAATAAAAAAATAGTAAATAACATAAACAATTGTTAACCTAATTCGGTGCAACGACACCTACGTTTGACAGCTACCAAGCCAGCAAGAAAATCCACTATACAGAATTAGTTTTAAGATTCTTAGCAAACAAACTCAGGTTTACAATCTTATCAACTAATTTCTACCTGTGCAATTTTTACATAGGACTCTCCTAGATACGAGACCCCTTTTACTTCCCTCAATCACAATAGCAGTGATAAGATTTAACAATAAATTAAAAGAAGACACACTTGATCTTACTTAAAAGCTTCAATCAAGGACAATACACTGTTGCTTAAAAGCTTAGAGTAAACACTTACAACTCAATACACTCAGTCCAATTCAAGCATCTAGGTGATAAATGAACGGCTCACAAAACACACATAATATTAAAACACTTAAAGCTTAAGAAATAGCACGCACAAACCCTAACTTCTTTTTATCTTCAATAGGATTGACAAGTCTTTATATAGAGAACAATCTTCATGGGCTTGGGAAATAGTAAAGAAAACAAATCAGATTTAATTCAATCAAATTAAATCACTCTTCAATACTTCTCACAATTATAGCCACGAACATAGCAACAAACGATTCCACATTTAGCTCCACTTAAAATGATGCAGAATACTTTTGATTCAAATAAAAACTTTACCATGATTTTTGCCAACAATCTCTCATTAGAAATACACAAAGAATAACACACAAAGCGTAACAACCAAATCACAACATTTTAAACTGAATGTTTTTTAGTTCTGTAGTAACATGTCAAGACATCATCATGAACCTGAACTCTGCAACACCTGAAAAACCATTTGCTATGATGTTTGACCCACATGTTAAGACATCTTACACAACACATAGCTGCAACACCCTATTTTAGCAAAAATACAGCCAACACAGAACTTACAATCTTTTCCTTTGGCAAAATTTGGCTAAAACCTCATATGATTAGATTTCTAGGTAAACCGCATTACATCAGAAACATACGCAACATAAAACATATTAACCAGATGTTAAGACATCAGGTAAGACATCCGCATATCATGCTCAATTAGGATATTAGATGATAGTAGCAATACACAATCAGATCAGGATGTTAGCTTCAAACAGATTATGCTCCCCCTAAACATATACTAGACAAAAACAAACAATCATCAGCTACTCCCCCTCAGCACACACAACATCAGCACTAGATAATTTACTATTCTACTAGCCCTTTTTATCCAGAATGTGACAAATATTAAACTAGCATAATCAGAAACTAGAAATATTTAGTACAAATGAAACACAGATTGTGTCAAAATATCCAGGGCAGTGCCCAAAAACATCAAAATTTCTTCAAAAGAAACACATAGTTAATTGTCTTCAGGATCATCATCAGAACCATGGCTTCCAACTCCGTCATTACCATTTTCCTCCTCAATGTTATTACCACCAACATCACCATCACCTCCCTCTAGAGGCCTGATCGGCTTTTCCAATTTCCTCTTCCGTTCAATGCTGGCACGAATTACTGCATCCAGATCTTTGCATGCATCATTCAACTTAGAAATTATACCATCCTTGGAAGCAGGCTTACTGTTGCCAGAAGTTGAAGAAGATGTCATAACAATGTCTAGAACATGTGTTCCTTCAAACAACTTATAATGAAGTGACAAGGCAGACTCCCTTTTGCATACACCATCTGAATTTGAGAGAATACCAGGATGATGAAAGATGATAATTCCACATAGTAGAGAAGGAAAAGCAATAGCAAAAGCAATGGCCATTTTAATAGCACAAGTACCTGCATGCTTCAGAGTTTGTTCAAAAATATAAGTACCATAGTCAAAGGTCTTTTTGGTACCAACAGCAAAAATGAATTTTCCTAAGCCAGTAGAAATCGTTGAGGTATGATTGGTGGGCACCCAATTGGCTGCTCCAATTCTATGAAGGATAGCATATTTCACACTCAATCTTCCAGCAGACAACTTTCCTTTCCTAGTCCACTCCAGAACTTGATTTGCAGTGATTTTTTTGCACACCTAATTGTCAGTTACTTCTAGTTTAGGTTGCTCATCCTCATTTATTTCCAAATACCTATTGATGACGTTTAGGGAGAAATCAACACACTTTCCCCTCACAAAAACTTTCCTGAAATCTTGACTTTTCTTATCATCACACTCCATGGACAAGTTGACAATAAACTCCTTGACAAGAACATCATAGCACTTGGAGAATCTATACACAGTCTTGAAAAGACCAGCAAAATTAATCAGTTCCATAATCTCTTTACATTCTAAAGCATCTTTTCACAACTCCCTCTCCAGAGCTATTCTCCTTTGGTAAACATACTTTCATCTCTTTGCATTTTTCAAGAGAATGAAAGGATATATTATCAAGGGGAGCTTCAGGCACATTTACAGAAGTCTTCTTAATCACAACTCTATTAACATGAGTAATGTCCTGGACATCCTCTTCAGCATCATAATCTGACTCAGTGTCAGATACAAGCTTCCTTTTCTTGGAAACAACAACCACTTTGCTCCAACCTTTCTTGGGTCCTATAACAACAGTCTTCTTGGCATTCTTGGATGGACTCTTCTCAACAACAACAACATTTCATTTCCTTGTCTTCAACCTCTTGGCAACTCCAGGACTAAGAATTTTGATCACCTCATTATCAAAGGGAAAATCATCAACATTAATAGCTTCTTTAGCAACATCATCCTTGTCTTTATTGGCAGCTTCATGACCATGATCAGTAGCAACATGATCCTTCACAGTAGATGATGTTTCAACATTTCACACACCATCATTCCCAGCATCTTTCACCCATATATTTTTCTTCAAAAGTATCATTCTCAAAGAATCTAATTTTCTCATACTCAGAAGAACTAGAAACATGAACAGTACTCCCAGAAGATGGACCAACCATAGACCTAACACTAGGTTAAACTTGTGAAAGAGGTGCATTAATCCCGGGCAAGGTTATGATTCCCATATAACACTTTAGTAAAAATCCTTCTTATATTCCTATCTGCATCAAACTTTTCTTCCTCTTCTTCCTTTGAGGCAGAATCAATAGAGGGTTTAGAAGTGTGACTTACAAATGTTTTCTTTACTCCCTTTACATGTGACATTCTAGGTCTCTTCAGATCAACTGGAACGGTAGACAAAGGAGTAGCAAAACCACATCTTCAAGAGAAAACGTTAGCCCTAGCTTTTGCAGAAGACCCCTTTGCTTTACCAGAAGCATCTTTGGACGAAGCAAAATCAGGTTGTTGAGACATCTTGAAATTTTTGTGAGTCTGGTCAGAACAAGTACAGTGTGTTCTTTCTCTAAGATGAAATGTGAGAAGTCGTATGAGTAAAGAGAATATGGAACAAGTATAGTGTGGGAAGGATGATTAGGTTATAATGCAATGATTTGTTTTGATAAGCGAGCCCTATTTGTGCTGAAAATAAGGCAACATGATTACATTTCCCACATTACATTAACTGCTATAATTCTTCAGACACGCAAATTCCAAGTTTACCCCTTAACCATTCAAATTGATTAACATCCAATGCCTTAGTGAAAATGCCAGCTAATTGTAACTCAGTAGTCACATGTTCTAAGACAACAACTTTGTCTTTAACAAGTTCTCTAATGAAGTAATGACATATATTAATATGCGTAGTTCTGCTATGCTGGATGAGATTTTTGGAAATGTTTAGGGCACTCAGGTTGTCACAATACAATGCCATGACATCTTTCTTAATATTCTATTTAGTCAACATTTGCTTCATCCAAACTAGATGTGAACAACTTCTTCCAGCTGCTATATATTTAGCCTCAGTAGTAGACAATGATACACAATTTTGCTTCTTACTAAACCATGATATAAGATTGTTCCCCAAAAATAAACATCCATCTGATGTACTTATCCTATCATCGGCACTTCTTGCCCAGTCAGCATCACAATAGCCAATCAATATAGATCCAGACCCATGAGAGTATAACATACCATAGTCACAAGTCCCACTAACATACTTCTGTATTCTCTTCACTTGATTGATGTGACTCACTTTGGGTTCAGCTTGATATCTAGCACACACACCTACAACAAATGTAATTTCAGGTCTGCTTGCTATAAGATATAACAAGTTGTCTATCACACTTCTGTAGAAACTTTGATCCATATTCACACCCTTTTCATCCTTAGATAACTTCAAGTGAGTAGGAGCAGGAGTTCTCTTGTGACTGGCATTCTCCATCCCAAACTTCTTTACTATATTCTTTACATATTTACTTTGAGATATGAATATAGAATCTTCCACCCGCTTGACTTGTAGATCAAGGAAAAATGTTAATTCACCTACAAGACTCATCTCAAATTCTAACTGCATTTGCTTGACAAAATGTTGAACCATTTCATAATACATCCCACCAAACACAATATCATCAACATAAATTTGAGCAATCATGAGCTTTCCTTCTTCTTCTTTGACGAATAGAGTCTTGTCTATTCCACCCTTCCTGTAGCCATTCTCAACCAGGAATTCAGTCAACCTTTCATACCATGCTCTTGGAGCTTGCTTTAACCTATAAAGAGCTTTCTTCAGCTTGTACACATGATTGGGAAACGTTAAATCAATAAATCCCTCAAGTTGTTCAACATAAACCTCTTCATTCAGATAACCATTTAAGAACGCACTTTTGACATCCATCTGGAACAATTTAAACTTCAGAATACAAGCCACTCCTAGAAGTAATCTAATGGCCTCAAGACGAGCCACGAGAGCAAATGTTTCATCAAAGTCTACCCCTTCAATTTGAGTATACCCTTGAGCAACAGGTCTTTCTTCATTTTTGGTGACAACACGTTTTTCATCGGACTTATTCTTGTATACCCACCTAGTTCCAATCACATTGATTCCCACAGTCCTAGGAACCAAATCACACACTTCATTTCTCTTAAATTGTCCTAGCTTATATTGCATAACATTAATCCATAATTCATCAGTTAAGGTCTCCTTAACATTTTTGGGCTCAATTTTTGACACAAAACAAGAGTTTGACAAGACTTTTCTTGATCTGGTGGTTACTGCCTTATTAGGATCTCCTATTATAAGTTCTATAGGATGATCCTTCTGAATTCTGATATATGGCCCCTGTCACAACTGCAAAAAAGGGCCAACGGAAACAAACAGAAGAGTCGCCACCGAACATTATTTATCCCAAAGAGAGGGAAAGAAAACGATCAAAGAAAACTAAAAGAACGGGAAATACAAGGTCATCGCAACCAAATCTTGGGTTCGGGAGTCGGTTATGCAAGGGGAAGGCATGAGAACCCCTCACGTCCATTGTACTCAACGGGATCCATGCTTGTTGTCTAATCTATGGGTGAAAGCTATCTAAAAGCTACTGCTAAACGGGGGTGAACAGAAAGAATAGACTCGATAGGACATCGTCGCCCTATGCCTATGTGTTCCCTCGTGCAATGGGAAAGTCAGAGTCAACATAGTTCGGGAAACTGCGGGTGATGGGAGGAAGGTTGCTCGCCAAGACATCGCCGTCTTGTGCCTACGTACCCTCATCTAGTATGAGAAATCAGAGCAAACGTAGTTCGGGAAACTACGGGACAACGTTGGTTAAGAGTTTTTATGAGCAACGCTAAATTTCAATTCCAGCAGTTAGGGACGATGCATGTTTGCGGTAGAACGGAAAAGTAATGTGCTCTTTCTAAAAATGAAGTTTGAAACAATCCCGAAGGATGAAAAAGGTTTGAGCTTTGTTTGTGAGTTTTAGAAGAAGTGTATTGAATTGATTTGAGACTCATGTTGAATTAAAGACTATGAAACAAGAGCGAATGCGTCGCATATCGCCCAAAGGGCATACGCTAAACACTCTAGACAAGTGAAGAGAGACCTCCCCACTTATCATTCCTCATGTACTTAAACTTTGTAGCGTACAACAATTATCATTATTTATTAAGTGCCTTAAAAGAGTTTGAGATGAGAAGAGAAGACACAAGGACTCTAAAGGGAACTGAGAACCCTAATGTTGTCATGCAAAGTGGTCCTAAAGTTGGGATGAAAGGGTACTACCTAATGTCTCTCCTACTCCCATCTTAAACAGAGGGACTAGGAATCCTAAGGGATCATGTGAGCAAGCACAAGTAAACACATCACTAATCAATCACAAATGAAAATAGAAAGAGAGACTTAAACAAATCATGAAAGGTGAAAAGAGATGAAAGAAACACAAACAACAACGAATATGCAAACACACACACCAATGACACACACAAGTCACAAAGATGGGAGTTAGAATACAAAAGAAAGTAAGACAAACACACAAAACCAAATGCCACAAAAAACTTAAGAAGAAAGATGCTAAACTATGAAACTCAATCAAAGAAATGGGGAGAGAAATAGAGTGGGGCATCAGCCACATCATGAACATCTAAATCAAACATTCACTCATGATCAATCAAAAAGAAAACATCCAGACACTTCTCAAAAGAAGTTCAAATATCTAAGTCATTCCCAAAATGCAAGACACATCACAAAAGCAACAAGCATAAGCATACAATCATCAAGTGGCATGACACCTCAGAGTCGAAGCCTCCACGCACGCAAGTCAGCAGGCCAACTCAAGACCACCTCAGCATTGACCTCAGACACTGGAGCCCTAGCTCCAGTCGTCTTCTCCGGTGAGCTTCACCGGTGGTGACCGGAAAACGTGATAAAAATGAAAACACTTGACATGGTTTTGAAGGATTTTTCACGTAGGTTCCAAATATGCCATTGGTTTTTCAAAAAGGTTCCTCTAACACAATTAAATCAGGCCATGAAAATTCAACACATAAACTAAAATGAGTTCAAACAGCCATAAAAAGTATCCAAACATTGCCTACGCAAGGTAGGACTTCAGATGCAACCAAAATGAACTTAAATACATGCCTAGAAGGAAGGTTTCAGATTGAAGAATCTTACCTAACGGAGCAACTCCGTTGGTCCTTCAAATGCTGCTTGAGCTTCAATCCAAAGCCACCAATGAGCTCCTTACGCTTCAGTGAGTGAGAACCAGGCAAGAAATGAGAGAAAACTTGCCAGAAATGAGGAGCTCGAAGTGAGAGAAGAACTTGAGAAAAATTGAGGTTTTGAGCTCTCTCTGCACCAGAATCATTCTCTCTCCATGTTAGGGTTTGGGTCCTTCTTATGTATGAGGGCTTAGGGACATATTTGAAGGCCCATAATGTGTTGTTTACTTGATTTCGAAACTTTGCCAAAAATGCCAAAAATGGAAGCACACGGGTTTGGGTGACTAGCCACTCACTCCACTCATTCTTTTTGGTCATGTGGGGGTGAGGAAAGGAATGTGTATGATTCGGAAAGTTAGAAATAAGTTTACACAAAGTTTTGAACAATTGATTTGTATGGCATGAAAGTTCAAAAATGACTTGAAAATATGAGCTTATGTTTTCTCATTTTGGGTAAAAGTTGGTGTGATCATAACATGATGATGATATGGCATCAAAAGATCAAAAACCAACTCAATTGGTGACTTGAAATGGAAGAAAC
The DNA here is from genome assembly GCA_963859935.3 of Lathyrus sativus. Lineage (NCBI taxonomy): Eukaryota > Viridiplantae > Streptophyta > Magnoliopsida > Fabales > Fabaceae > Lathyrus > Lathyrus sativus. Next base: position 14,799 of record CAWUDS030006329.1, on the reverse strand, counting down.
CCAAATTAGGTCCAAAAGTCCAAGTTTTCATGCTCATCAAAGTTTAATGACCTCATAAATCATCCAATGCCATGGATTTTGGGATTATGATGGAGTTAAGGTCTTGTCAAACAAGTTTCATGTGGCAAGAATTTGGATTTGAGGTCTTGAAGTCCATCAATTTGGTCCTTGAAGTGAATGACCTAAAACTAGGTTTCAAAAAATAACCTTGACTTGGGATGACCGTAACTAGAGCTTCACACATGAGAATGATGAGTTCTAACACTTTTTGGAAAGCTAAGACAATGAGGAACAACTCTCATGTTTGTTAGAAGATGAGGAATGTAACACCCTTTTCTACCCCACAGATATTACGACAAAATAACACATATTTCAGAGTAAAATATTAAATTTCATAAAAAGCCACCAAAAAGGGCGTACATTTCTCATGTTACTCAAATTAAGTCAATGCTCCGTGTATAACGGGTTTTCTCAAAATACCTCAAACTACACAAAACAGTGGAACTCAAAGGCCTAATCAAGGTTTTCCTCATACGGGAAGATAATCAAAATAAACTCAATAAACATAACTCAACTCAAGACCCCCAGCCCGATGTTACACTACCAGAGCAAGACCCTCTAAGTTGACCAAAGGCCAACAACTCAAAACTTCAAAAGTCCTCAATGGCATCCACGACTAAATCTGGTATCTGCACGTTACCCACGTGGAGGTAACATTCAAACAGGCAGGGTGAGTAAAACAATTCATAATAATCAATGTATAAAAATCAACGTATAAAACGGCGTCATATTCATATTTAACACATTCATACCCTTCAATAGGCCTCAAAGGCCACAACATCATAATTTATACAAAAGGCTCATAAATGCAAATGCAACATAGACTCAATGCATGTGGTACCAGTCATCACAGTGCGATGGACACTGGGCCATCAACCTTCCATAGATCCCCATCAATAGGATCGATTCTACTAGAGAACTGGAGCACATCATAACACTTCACATCCATACAATGGGATTGAAGCCAAAGTAATCGAGGTCCTAAACCGAAGTCTGGATGCACATGAATGCATGATGCACACGTCACAAATTATCCGTATAATAACATCATAGGTGCATCATCATTCATCATATTCGTCATCGCCAAACGTCATGGCTCATCATCATAATCATCATCATACATCACGTCACCATAGCACATCATAATAATCATCATCACACATCATGTCATCATATAATTCATCATAATAATCATCATCACACATCTTGTCATCATATAATTCATCATAATAATCATCATCATACGTCATAGAAATCATCATATAATCATGTACAAATCATATAGATCTCATAGCCATACTCATATTAACCCATCATGTTATCACATATTATTACATATTAATTCATTATATTATCCCAAATTATCTCATATTAATTTATCAAATTATACTCGCGGTAGTCCTCATACTATCACCTATTAATCATATAAACTTCTCAGTCCTACTCGTATTAACTCATCACAGGAATCACAGAATCAAACATCACGACATCGCTGCACACGATCAACATTCGCGAAACTCTGCTACGTTCGCTGGCATGTTCGCTAGGCGAGTCTGGGGCGAGTTTCTTTGCTAGGTGAGTCTGGGAACAACATTGTTCGCTAGACAAACCATTCTTCGCTAGGCGAATAGTGCGATGACAGCAAACTCTGCTACGCATCAGAACTGATTTCTACCCAAAAGGCTCTGTGATTCACTTACCCAATGCCCCCAAAACATCCCTAAATCATCCCTAAGGTCCTACGGCGATAAAGGCACAAAACCTACGGTTGACTAGGCCAATCCCGTAACATATTCGCGCCCAAAATCATAATTTCCCTACAATTACCCTGCAAGCATCTGAGTTACTCACTATCAAATATTCCTACTGGGTTAAGCAAAGTTCAATAAGCTTTTTGGCCATGAAGGCCTAGGTTTCCGTTTCCCCCAATCAATTCACGGTTAGATTTGCAATTACAGGTTTAGGCCACAAAGGCCAAACATCACTATTTCTCATCTCTACCTTTAACATCCTTACGGTTACAATCTCCATAATAAGTTTAGGCCACGAAGGCCATAGATCACTTGTTCTCATATCCTTCTAATCTTCCTTAACCCAAATAAATCCCCACGGTCCAAATCTCACTAATAGATTTAGGCCACAAAGGCCAAAATCCCTTTTTCCCATAATTCTCCATAAAACCATTAGATCAACCATAATCACATCGAAATCTACACATAGAAAATTATGAAAAGCTATAATCCCCATACCTTAGTCGATTCAAAGCCCTCTCAAATGTCTCCGAGAATCCTTCGAAGCTTTTGCCCCCAATCTCCTTTTTCAGAGCTCTAGCCTCCATTCTTTTCACGGTCTAACAAATGAATCCTAATTCCATCATATTTTCCTTTTTGTTAAACCTAGACTTGGGCCTCACAAATTTGGGCTTTTCCCTTAATACCCTTACTAACTCATCTTAATGTCCAAATTACCCTTATTCCACTTATATTTATTTTAACTAATAATAATACTAATATTTCCATATTGTATACTATTAATTAAATAAATAATCCAAAAATGCATAATTCCCAATAATCTACAAAACCAACGAAAACCACCAAAATACGAATATTCTCAATTAAATAAATAAATTAAAATATTCCAATTAAATTTGGGGTGTTACAACTCTCCCCCACTTAAAGAATTTTTTCCCTCGAAAATTACCTCAAGGAAACAGAGTTGGGTACGACTCCCTCATCTGATTCGCACGCCTCCAAGTCTAACTTTCTCAGCTGGTCCTCCCAAAACTACCTCTACCAAGGCAATTTATTTACCTCGAAGTTGTTTCTCATTCATCAATTTGAACTAGCAACGCTTCAACAATCAGATTATCTCTCACTTGTACACCATCCATCTGAATCAATGTACTTCCTCAACTTAGGCACATGAAACACATCATACAATTTTACAAACGACAGCGGTAAAACAGTCTAACATGCTACTTCTCCCACGCTTCCGCTGCGCCACTCTGATACGGACCAACAAACCAAGGTGTGAGCTTTCGAGACTTCAAAGCTCGGCCAACACCAGTTACCGGCGTAACTCTCAAAACACATGATTTCCCCCTTGAAATTCAAGTGCTTTCCTCTTCTTATCATGGTAACTCTTCTGACGACCTTGCGAAACATTCATCTTTTCCTTGGATCCTCTTGATCTTTTCAGTCGTCACATACGCAATATCAGGTCCGAGTATAACATTCTTGCCTGACTCATATCAACACAAAGGAGACCTACACCTCCTACCATACAAAGCCTCATACGGTGCCATTCTGATACTAGAATGGTAACTGTTATCTTAGGTAAACTCAACCAACGACAAATAACTATCCCCTGATCCACCTTGATCCAACATACAAGCTCTCAACAAATCCCCTAAATATTGGATAGTTCTCTCTATCTGTCCATCCGTCCGCGGATGATAGGCAGAGTTTAACTTCAACATGGCACCCAAAGCGTCTGCAACTCTCCCAAAATCTCGATGTAAATCCCAAATTTCCATATGATACAATATTCGATGATATCTCATACAACTTCACAACTTTCTCAATATACATCTCATCTAGCTTCAACATAGAATGATTAATCCTCATTGGTATAAAATGAGCTGATCTAGTCAATCTATCCAAAATCACCCAAATTGAACCATATCTCTCTCACAGTCTTCGTCAAACCCGACACAAAATCCATGGAAATACTATCCCATTTCCACTCTGGAATATTCAATGGTTGTGTTAGATCCAACGGTCTTTGATGTTCAATCTTCGACCTCTGGCAAGTCCAACCAACATATACAAACTCAACCACTTTTTTCTTCATCCCTGGCCACCAAAACAATTTCCTCAAATCCGAGTACCTCTTCATAGCACCGAGATGGATACCCAGTCTAATTCAATGTCCTTCTTCAAGAATACTCTTATTCCACTCAACAATATCTAGAACACAAACTCTATCACGAAATTTCATGATGCCATTCCCATTAATCCGAAAATCAGCTTTTCGACCTTGATCCATCAAATTCAACCGATCTACCAACTCAAATTAGATTTCTGACCTTCTCGAATCTCATCAAGAATACCACTAGTAAGGTCCCATATACCAAGCTTAACTCCATAAGAAGTCTCTTCATAAACCAAACTCATATCACAAAATTGATCAATCAGTTCTAACTCTTTTACCATCATCATCGGTATAAGCAAAGCTTTCCAAATTAATGCATCAGCTATCACGACTGCTTTACCCGAATGGTAATTCAACCAAAAACCAGGATCCTTCATAAGTCCCAATCATTCTCCCTTGCCTCATATTCAACTCTTCCTGATCAAATAAATACTCCAAACTCTTATGATCACTAAGCATCTCAAATCTCGAACCAAATGAATAATACCTCCAAAGCTTCGGCACAAACACAACAACAACCAACTCTAAATCATGTGTCAGATGATTCCTATTATGTACCTTAAGTTTCCTTAAAGCAATAAAGCTTAAACTTGTTGTTGTTGCATTAACACACCTCCCAATCCCATCAATGAAGCATCACAATGTACCACAATGTTCTGCCGGATTCGGCAAAGTCAAACCTGAGCTGTTGTCAGTCTTCTCAAAAGCTCTTGCAACTTTTCTTCATACTTTGCATCCCAAAACAAAAGCTTGAACCTTCCTAGTCCACTGCTTCAATGGCAAAGATGACTTGGAAAAATCCTTCAATGAATTCCAATAACAATCTTCTAACCCAAGAAAACTTCTAATCTCAAATACAGGCTTTTGGAGCTTCCCATTGCCTATACAGCTTCAACCTTTGTCATGTCAACCACAAACTTTCCGAAATAAGTATGGAAAATCCTGTTCATACTCTACAAACTCACATGGTGCATTAGTCACACCCAAATGGCACTACTAAATACTCATCATGTCCATAACCCATTCCAAAAGCAGTCTCATAAATATCTTCAACTCCCACACGAATCTGATGAGACCCAGTTCTCAAATCTATCTTACTGGAGACACTTGCAGCAACCAAATGATCCATCAAACCATACAATCCTTGGAAGTGACACTTATTCTCGATAGTCACCTTGTTCACTTATCTATAATCCAACAAGCCTCACAGAACCTTCTCAAGCAAATCTTCAAGTTGTCTCTTCAGCTCTTTCAATCCCAATGCAAGCATACGATATGGAGCCATCAATATCGGACTAGTTTCCAGGAACTAAGTCGATCGCAAACCCCACTTTGCATTCCGGCGGTAAATCACTATCTCATCAGGAAAAACCCACGGACAATAAAAATTAATTGGCAACCACCAACTTCCCCACTTTCATTAACACTCGAAGTTTCCATCAAAATAAACATCTCGACACCATCCAGCACCGACTTATCAAAACCATCTGTAAGCACTTAGCTTAACCCAAAGCAATTCAAGGCTCACGCCATCTAAGCTTGCAAGACACGTCTATCCCATCCAACATGAATTCGTCTACTATCAACAAGAGATTAAGGGTGATCAGTCCCTCAAGTTGTCATAGACAGCCGAAAATCATGATGGGGTATAAACCATCTTTACCAAACTATAAGGGCGTTCATCGACACACTGAGCCACCATTCCACACTTGCAGCATCCTGGAGAAGCACAAGCTTCTCCCCACTTGATTCATTCCCACTTCTGCAGAAAAAGTTTAGAACCAAAACATGTACCGAAAGTGTTTTCACACACATGTCACATACAAGGGAACAAACATCATTAGACATCTTGGCCGGACGGACCGACCTGCTCTGAGACCACTAATGCAACACCCTTTTCTACCCCACAGATATTACGACAAAATAACACAGATTTCTGAGTAAAATATTAAATTCATAAAAATCCACCAAAAAGGGCGTAAATTTCTCATGTTACTCAAATTAAGTCAATGCTCCGTGTACAACAGGTTTTCTCAAATACCTCAAACTACACAAAACAACGGAACTCAAAGTCCTAATCAAGGTTTTCCTCATACGGGAAGATAATCAAAATAAACTCAATAAACATAACTCAACTCAAGACCCCTAACCTGATGTTACACTATCAGTGCAAGACCCTCTAAGTTGACCAACGACCAACATCTCAAAACTTCAAAAGTCCTCAACGGCATCCACGGCTAAATCTGGTATCTGCACGTTACCCACGTGGAGGTAACATTCAAACAGGCAGGGTGAGTAAAACAATTCATAATAATCAATGTATAAAAAATCAACGTATAAAACAGTGTCATATCATATTCAACACATTCATACCCTTCAAAAGGCCTCGATAGGCCACAACATCATAATTTATACAAAAGGCTCATAAATGCAAATGCAACATATACTCAATGCATGTGGTACCAGTCATCACAGTGCGATGGACACTGGGCCATCAACCCTCCATAGATCCCCATCAATAGGATCGATTCTACTAGAGAACCGGAGCACATCATAACACTTCACATCCACACAATGGTATTGAAGCCAAAGTAATCGAGGTCCTTAACCGAAGTATGGATGCACATGAATGCATGATGCACACGTCACAAATTATCCGTATAATAACATCATAGGTGCATCATCATTCATCATATTCATCATCGCCAACGTCATGGCTCATCATCATAATCATCATCATACATCACGTCATCATAGCACATCATAATAATCATCATCACACATCATGTCCTCATATAATTCATCATAATAATCATCATCACACATCATGTCATCATATATTTCATCATAATAATTATCATCATACGTCATAGAAATCATCATATAATCATGTACAAATTATATAAATCTCATAGCCATACTCATATTAACCCATCATGTTATCACATATTATCACATATTAATTCATAATATTATCCCAAATTATCTCATATTAATTCATCAAATTATACTCGCGGTAGTCTCATACTATCACCTATTAATCATATAAACTTCCCAGTCCTACTCGTATTAACTCATCAAGGAATCACAGAATCAAACATCACGGCATTGTTGCACACGATCAACATTCGTGAAACTCTACTACGTTCGTTGGCATGTTCGCTAGGCGAGTCTGGGGCGAGTTTCTTTGCTAGGTGAGTCTGGGAAAACATTGTTCGCTAGACGAACCATTCTTCGCTAGGCGAATAGTGCGATGACAGCAAATTCTGCTATGCACCAGAACTGATTTCTACCCAAAAGGCTCTGTGATTCACTTACCCAATGCCCCAAAACATACCTAAATCTTCCCTAAGGTCCTACGGAGATAAAGGCACAAAACCTACGGTTGACTAGGCCAATCCCGTAACATATTCGCGCCCAAAATCATAATTTCCCTACAATTACCCTGCAAGCATCTGAGTTACTCACTATCAAATATTCCTACTGGGTTAAGCAAAGTTCAATCAGCTTTTTGGCTACGAAGGCCTAGGTTTCCGTTTCCCCCAATCATTCACGGTTAGATTTGCAATTACAGGTTTAGGCCACAAAGGCCAAAGATCACTATTTCTCATCTCTACCTTTAACATCCCTACGGTTACAATCTCCATAATAAGTTTAGGCCACGAAGGCCATAGATCACTTGTTCTCATATCCTTCTAATCTTCCTTAACCCAATAAATCCCCACGGTCCAAATCTCACTAATAGATTTAGGCCACAAAGGCCAAATCCCTTTTTCCCATAATTCTCCATAAAACCATTAGATCAACCATAATCACATCGAAATCTACACATAGAAAATTATGAAAAGCTATAATCCCCATACCTTAGTCGATTCAAAGCCCTCTCAAATGTCTCCGAGAATCCTTCGAAGCTTTTGCCTCAATCTCCCTTTTTAGAGCTCTGGCCTCCATTCTTTTCACGGTTTAACAAATGAATCCTAATTCCATCTATTTTCCTTTTTGTAAAACCTAGACTTGGGCTTCAACAAATTTGGGCTTTTCCCTTAATACCCTTACTAACTCCTCTTAATGCCCAAATTACCCTTATTTCACTTATATTTAATTTAACTAATAATAATACTAATATTTCCATATTGTATACTATTAATTAAATAAATAATCCAAAAATGCATAATTCCCAATAATCTACAAAACCACCGAAAATCACCAAAATACGAATATTCTCAATTAAATAAATTTAATTAAAATACTCCAATTAAATTTGGGGTGTTACAAGGAAGAGCTTGGTTCCATGCGAAAAATGCTTTGGAAGTGAGCTATCTTGAGTGCCTTTAAATTCTCTTCAGTTTGTGACACCAACTTGTACCAATCATAAATTGAGATGTATGAATCCAACGGAGGAGTTATTTTACTCAAAAGAAAGCTTTAAAGATGAGTAATAAGTCTCATGTTTGATGAAAGATGAGATGGGACTTGCATCATAGTGAGAATTATCATTAGAAGTTATATGCCAAAAATGGGGATTTTACACTGAGTATAATCTGAAACCCTAATTTAGCAACTTCCCTGAACTCTTGAATCTCTTTAACCTAGCTCCACATGACAATTGAGATAACTTAGGGTGACTTCTCATGGCTTCTTCAATGATCAATAATTAAGCCTTGAGCTCTCTCAAATCCACAGTTGACTTTTGTTGACCAGATGAAACCCTAACACCTTATCCATTGATTGAGATTGTTGCAGATGGTTTGTATGATCATGAGACCTCTATAGGAAACCCTCAAGGTGTGCATTGAACCCTTGAATCATGTCTCATCCAAGGAGATAAACTCATGTGCCTCTACTCATCCTCAAGATAGGAGGTGATACCCACACACATACTTTCACTTCTCAAGAAGCCTTGAGACCAACTTTTTGATGACAATAATGACTTGGTGCCTTGAAATTGTACCCTTGCTTGAACTTTTAACATGAAGCTCCTCTCTTGAGTAGTAAATACAACATCTTGATCCCTTGTCTAGAACCAATGCTATGCATAAATGCTAATGCAAGATGCTATGAAACATAAGCCAAGATAGAAGAAAAGATTGGGCAAATTTCGGGGTGCAACAACCCCTTGTTGATTTGATCAGGTTCAGATTCATTATTTGTAGGTTCCACAGTTGTACTGATGTAAGTAGCATCTTCTTAAGTGTCACTTACAGATGTTCCAACATCTTATAGAGCATCATCTTTTTTATTCGCACCTGTGTCAACAACCACCACATTTATAAACTTCATCACTACTTTAGTTCTGGAGTTAAACACCCTATAAGCTCTACTGGTGGCAGAGTACCCCAAAAATATTCCCTCGTCACTTTTTGGATTCATTTTTCTTCTTTGTTCATGATCTTCCAAGATGTTACACTTACTTCTAAATACATGGAAGTATTTGACAGTAAGTTTTCTTCCTTTCCACACTTCATATAAGGCAGTAAACATTCCTTTCCTTAAGGTCACTCTATTATGAATATAACAGACATTGTTCATATCTTTCGCCCGAAAGTGGTAGGGTAATTTTTTGGCATGAATCATAACCCTAACAGACTGTTGGAGATTTCCATTCCTTCTTTCCATAACTTCATTCTACTGAGGAGTGATGGGAGAGGAGAATACATGATCAATTACTTCAAATGAACAGAATTCTGTAAATTTGTTGTTTTTAAATTCCTTCCCATGGTCACTTCTAATTCTAATGATGTTACCCTCCTTTGTCTTTGAAGTTTCTGACACAGATCTTTGAATACTTCAAACACATCAGACTTCTCTCTGATAAAATTCACCTAGGTGTATCTTGAATAATCATCCACAACCACATAGACATACTCCTTTCCTCCAAGGCTCTCCACCTTCATAGGTCCCATCAAGTCCATATGAAGAAGCTCCAACACTTTTGAAGTAGTCAGAGTTGGAGCATCTGATGTGACATTTTAATTTGTTTCCCAATTTGGCACTCCCCGCAGATTTTTCCTTCTTCTATCTTCAGCTTTGGAATCCCTCTAACAACTTCCATAGAGATAATCCTATTTATGCCCTTTAAATGAAGATGTCCCAACTTTTGATGCCACAATTTAACCTCATTTTCTTTGGTTAGCAAACATGTGGAAGAGTAACTTGAGTCTTGAGGAACCCATAAATAACAATTATCCTTAGATTTGGCTCCTTCATAATCATTTCACCCTTCTCATTGGTTACCATACATTTAGATTTAGTAAAATTGACCTTGAATCCTTGATCACACATTTAACTGATGTTGATAAGATTGGAAGTCAGTCCTTTAACAAGCAGAACATCATCAAGATTTGGAACCCTTGAACAATGCAGCTTTCAAACCTCCTTGATTTCACCTTTGGCCCCATCACCAAATGTTACATAGCTGGTTAAGTGAGATTTAACATCTACCAATAAGTTCTTGACCCTTGTCATGTGTCTTGAATAACCACTGTCAAAATACCATTCTTCCTTGGCTTAGACTCTGAGAGAGGTATGAGCTATAAGACTAGTAGTAGTAGCCTTGGGAACCCACTGTTGCTTGATAGAAGTAGCCACCTGATTAGGTATAGGCTGAGGAGCAGGCTTGGGATATCCACAAAGCTTAAAGCTGAAAGGCTTTATGTGACCAAAGCGACCACATTAGTGACACCTCCAATGATTGAACCTTCCTCTAGGCTAATGGAATTGTCTTCTGCCATGATGTTGAGACACTTGATTTAACATCTTTGGTTTAGGTCTAGGAGGAATAACATCAGTAATAGGTTTCTTCCCTTTATTAAGTACAGTTGAATCATTAAATCAAATTCCACTCTTATCTCCAACCAATTTTCCACCTGAAGGATCTCACCAAGTGTATCAGACCCACTGTTCAACATCCTAATTGACTTGGTCATTCTGTCAAGTTTGGAGTTTAGCAGAACCGCATCACTTTCCAACTTTGATATAGTTGCCAAATTCTCTTTCTTTTCAGCCTCTATTTGAATTATAATTGTCTCCTATTTTTCTCCTAGTTGACACTTCTGACACACAACTCTCTATAAAAGGTAACTAGTTCATCATAGGAAACTTCTTCATCACAAGAATCTTCATCAGAGTCACATCTTCTAATTAGGGATGTTACATGCTTGACAACTTCTTCTTCAGGCTCACTTCTAGAGTCCTCATTAGACTAAGACATAAATAGGCCTTTCTTTTGTTTGTTGAGATATGTAGGACACTCAGCTCTAATGTGGCCAAATCCTTCACATCCATGACACTGAACCCTATTACCTTGAGTGTATTTTTCCTCAACTCTTGTTTTTCTTTCAGATTCATTAGACTTACTGATGTCAGATGAGTTGTGCTTGACATTAGGTCTAGACTTCCTGTCCATCCTTTTCATTAACCTGCTAAATTGTCTTCCAAGTAACACTATATCATTTGATATTGCTTCATCGTATCCAAATTACATTCATCCTCTCCATCTCCAGCATTGGATACAAAATCTATGCTCTTGCTTTTCTTTTCAGATCTGTCATTAATGCCTAATTCAAATGTTTGGAGAGATCTAATAAGTTCATCCACTCTCATCTGGCTGATGTCCTGAGCCTCTTCTATGGCAGTAACCTTCATATCAACCCTTTTGGGAAGAGATCTGAGGACTGGATGCATTGGTTATCTCAATAATATTCATATGAAAGTCTTTAATGCTTTCATCATCTTTCATCCTCAAGTTCTCAAACTTTGTAGTGAGTAGCTGAAGTCTTGACATCTTCACCTTAGATGTACCTTCATGATTAATTTTCAATATCTCCTAATCATCTTTGGCCACCACACAAGTTTTAATCAATATGAAAATGTTCTTGTTCACTCTATTGAATAGTGCATTCAGGGCTTTGGAATTTCCCAGAGCTAATTCACCCTCTTCTTTAGTCCATTATTTTTCAGGTTTTAACTCATAGGTCTTCTTTCCATCCTTGTACAGAACAACAGGATATTCCCATCCCTTTATCACAACTTTCCAGGACTTGTTGTCTATAGACTTTAGAAAGGACACCATACGTTCTTTCCAATAGACATAATTGGTTCCATCTAGTATAGATGGTCTATTAAAAAATCCTCCCTCCTTGCCCATTGCACCAGAAAGTATCTTCCCTAGATCTCACCCAGACACAGAAGAGGGTGCCAGCTCTGATACCAATTGAAATTTCTGGTATCAGATATGAGATTTCGAATGTAATGTCACAATACTAATATCTGAACTGATATTATATAAAGAACAAGGTAAGCACACAATAAGAAAGCAATAAATAACACAAGCAATTCTTAACCCGGTTCAGTGCAACGACACCTACATTTGGGGGATACCAAGCCAGGAAGGTGTAGCACCCAAAACTTTTCCCATTTGTTTCAACCGTAACTGGCTTATGTTCCATTCTTTTGCATTTAGCATTTTTGCATATCATGGCATTGGCTCTTGAGACATGGAATTAAGGTGTTTCTATGGCTCGAGGTTCTTTTATTGCAGTTTTTTAAGTAGCAAGCATCTGAGGCTTCAACGGTTATTTTATTCAGCACTCAAACACTATATTTTATTTTCCAGCAGGTTATTTTAAGCACAGGAGACAATTCGCAGGATATTTCAGGCATTTTACAGGTACAATATTCAAAAGACAAATTTCAGAGGCTTAACGTGGCTCAGAACGGGTGGCAACTGGTGATTATCCAAGTTTCCCTCCACATGGCGCCAAAAATTTGAAATTTTGAATGTGATAATCGGTTACCACAATCGAGGTAATCGATTACCTCAGACAAAATTTTGTAAAATGCTTCAACTCTAAGCACTGCAGAATTTCCAATCATTTTCACCCCTTGATTTCACATGTGCATCATTGAAAGGATCTAGAACTGATTCATTTTCTTAAATTCCCTCCAAAAATTCAAACACTCCATTCCTAATTTCACTCCTAATTTCCATTCCTCACACTAACCCACACTCCAAACCAAACTTAATTCCTAACCTAGGGATTATTTAACTAAACTTACTCCAAACCTCACTCATTCACTCTAATTTTCTCACCTCAATTCAGAATTTGCTATTAAATTCTATCACTTTTTCATTCTCTAACCTTCAGCTTCAACCTTTCACCAAAGCTCCATATTTATAGATTCATAAATTGTGCATTACAATTTGTGAATTCTTGAGCTAAGCCTCCACTACTTCATCATTCTTGATTCAATTTTACATTTGAAGCTTGTTTAGATTTAAATTCAAGCTTTTGGAATCCATTCTTGAAGGAGCTTTGAAGCAAGTTCATCACATTGCTTGGATCTTGAGGTTTCTTGCTAGGATCTTGGATTTCCTATGTAGATCTGTCCATTTTCGTTTACAACACTCACTAAAGCAAATATCAGCTTTGTAGGTTGGTAAGTTTCATATCTATACTTGATTTAACTTAATTCAGCTTATGCAATGTAGATCCTTGGCTTGTTGTTGATATTTGGTTCATTGCTTGCTTTGATCTTTGATCTTGTGGTTTGATTGCTAGAATTGGTGTTTGATTGCTGTAATATGATGTAATTTTCGTGCATAATTAATTGGTTGATCATTTTGATGTTTGAATAAGTCATTTGCAGCTAAAAATGCTTTTTGGAAGTTGATTTTCTACCACTGTCTCAATGGTAATCGATTACCATTATCAGGGTAACCGATTACCCTATTCAATTTTGCATATTTTTTTAGTTTTTCAAAAGGGTAATTGGTTACCCATATACGGGTAACCGATTACCACTGACAGAATGTGATTTTCTTGCTTTTTCTTGCACGTTTGGGTTCTTTTTCACTCTTAATCTTCATGGATTGATGCTAGGCATATTTGTGGATTATTTTGGACCTGTTTCACATCACATGACAATATGTTTGAGTTTTCTTTCGACGCACGACTTTTGGTTTCCGTAACGCATGTGCACGATTCGTTCATTTTGCATTCTTGATGCATGATCATGTTGTATAATCCTTTGTGCCACTGTGATTGCTTGTTTTAGATGTTTACATTGCTGGAAATATGATGCATGTTCATGTTTTGTTTCCTATTTCATGATTGCGTGTTTCGTTTCAAGTGATTAATTGTATAATTATCCACGTTTCTTTTGATGAATGCTTAAGTATGCGACTCTATTGGAACTTTTTCATGCTTAATTGCTTGGTGCTTAATTGTCCACACATGCGAATCAATTGCTCTTGCTTGATGCTTGTTTATATTTGCAATTCATGTGTGGATGCATGGTTATGCTTGGTGTGTGGACATGTTCATCATTTGATTGATCGATCTTGGATGGATCTTTGTTATTATGTGGTTACATGATTGTACATGTTTGATGCCTATTCATGAGCATTTGCCTTGATGCCTATTCATGAGCATTTGTCTTGATGCATAGCATGCTGCCTTGGTGAATACATGTCTGTTGTGCAGAATAGTAGCTGCTATATGCTGTTTTGTTTGATGTGCTTCCTTTTACACCTGTTTCTGCCTGAATGCATGAGCTGTTAAAAGTTGATTTGCTTGTGTGCTGGATTTTTATTGTTGTTTGGTGCAGGAAGCGCTATTGTAGCCACTGTTTTTGCTTTGTTTTCTTTGTTTTGGCTTGTTCTTGCATGCTCCCTTAGGGCCTTCTAGTCCAAATAAATTTTTGATTAAGCTTGGAGTAGGATAGACATTAGGAGTTCAATCCATGCATGATAACATTAGGTTAGTCCCTTTTAACCTCAACCTTAGGTCCATCTTTTGCATGCTA
>CAWUDS030006328.1:0-37169 GCA_963859935.3 Lathyrus sativus | reverse complement strand
CCTGCGTACTCAGAAAAATCCACGCAGCAGGAATAACAACCTTCCCCGATTTTGCCCGATTAATTCGAAACTCACAACCAACAACATATTACCACTTAGTACATGGTTTATTCCCGATTCTATCCGACAAATTGTCAATTCTGCTCTAGTAACCTACTTCCGGCTCAACTTCGAAATTACCCGGAAGGCTCCCAATTCACTCAACCATCATTCTACAGCACAAGCATATAAAACTAACATAATCTAGCACAATAATCTCAGCAACAACAACATGAAATAGCATCAATTCATCATCAACATGCAATATATTCATACATGGGGTTAGGGATTCCCCTTCTACCAACATTCATGTAAAATACCATTTAACTGATGTATCTCTCCCCCCCCCCCCTTACCTCAATTCAATTCTGATGTTGATGAAGCTCCACAATCTTCACGAAAAATCCTTCTTGCTCAAGCTTGCTCTCTCGACCGAGCTCTTCCTCCTCTTCTCGTGTTTGTACGCGTTCCTTTCTTCTTCTATTTTTTCCAAAATGGCAATGTTACCCCTTATCCCAAATAATCCTCTTTTAATCCAAAATAAAAATAATTATCTTAATTCTTTTAATTCAAAAATCCAATTAATAACATTTTCTCATTTATATTAATATTAGCAATAATAATGATAATAATTAATAATAATTTTTACATTACTATCAATTATCACATTTTATCACAATTTATTAATATTATGAGTTCTTGACCTTCCGAAATAATTCCACACCACACGCCAATGAATAAAATAACACCGAAAATAAAAATAATTAAAATGTGCGTTACAACTCTCCCCCACTTTAATTATTTTCGTCCTCGAAAATACATGATGGAAACAGCTATGGATACGCTTCCTGCATCCTGATTTCCAGTTCCCAGGTCACACTGCCTCCTGCAGCACCTCCCCAAGCCACTCTCACCAATGGTATCTCTTTCCCTCTGAGTCGCTTCATCTTCCGATCCACGATCTTCAATGGCAACATCTCCGCAGTTAGATTCTCTCTAACTTGGACTACATCCCTCTGAATCACATGAGACGGATCAGGTACATGCTTCTGAAGTTGCGACACATGAAACACATCATGCAAGTTCGAAAGCTCTGGCGGCAACGCCACCCTATACGCCACAGCACCAATCCTCTGCAAGATCTGATACGGTCCGATAAACTTCGGATCCAACTTCTTGGACTTCAAGGCACGTCCAACACTAGTCACTGGGTTAACCCTCAAAAATACATGGTCACCCTCACTGAATTCCAACTCTTTCCTGCGGTTATCATAATAACTCTTCTGTCGATCCTGAGATGCTTTCATCTTTTCACGGATCATCTGTATTGTCTCAGTAGTCTGCTGCACCAACTCTGGCCCCAAAACCACACTCTCACCCGACTCATACCAACATAAAAGAGTTTTGCACCTCCTACCATAAGAGCCTCAAACGGTGCCATCCCGATACTAGAATGGTAATTGTTGTTGTACGTGAACTCTACCAAAGGCAAATGAGTATCCCACGTACCACCTTTCTCCAACACACAAGCCCGCAACAAATCCTCTAAAGTCTGAATAGTCCGCTCCGACTGACCATCCGTCTGCGAATGATAAGCTGAACTCAACTTCAAATCGGTACCCAAAGCCTCTTGTAAACTCTTCCAAAATACAGAAGTAAACCTCGAATCTCTATCCGACACAATACTCAACGGCACACCATGCAGCTTCACAATTACCCGAATATAGATCCCTGCAAGCTTCTCCAACGGAAAACTGATACTAATCGATATAAAGTGTGCAGACTTCGTAAGTCGATCCACAATCACCCAAATGACATCAAATCCTCTCGCCGTATTCGGCAAACCTGTAACAAAATCCATGGCAATACAATCCCATTTCCAAACCGGAATCTCTAACGGTTGCATCATCCCAGAAGGTCTCTGATCATCCACCTTCGATTTCTGACATACCAAACAAGCATAAACATAACGAGCAATATCTCTCTTCATTCCCGACCACCAAAACAACTTTCTCAAATCCTGATACATCTTCGTAGCTCCTGGATGAACACTCAGGCTACTACGGTGCTCTTCGTCCAAAATCGACCTCTTCAGCTCGTCATCATCTGGCACGCAAATCCTGCCCTGAAACCTCAATACACCCGCATTATCCAACTCGAAATCACTATCGGAAACACTCCCGGTTTCTCGCATCAAATCCACAAGTTTCACATCCAACTTCTGATGTTCTCTTATCATATCCAAGAAATCATTCTTCACTTGCAATTTGCCCAACATCACACCACCTGTAGTAAACTCACAAACCATGCTCAAATCCCGAAACTGTTCAATGAGCTCCATCTCTTTTACCATCAAAACCGATATATGAATTGTCTTTCTGCTCAACGCATCCGCAACCACATTCGCTTTCCCTGGGTGATAACTCAAACTAAAATCATAATCTTTCAAGAATTCTAGCCATCTCCTCTGCCTCATATTCAACTCTTTCTGGTCAAACAGATATTTCAAACTCTTGTAATCACTGAACACCTCAAACCTCGAGCCATACAAATAGTGTCTCCAGATCTTTAACACAAAAACCACCACAGCCAATTCAAGGTCATGAGTAGGATAATTCCGCTCATGCACCCTCAATTACCGCGAAGCATAAGCTACCACTTTTCCATCCTGCATAAGAACTCCGCCTAATCCCATCTTAGACGTATCACAATATACCACAAAAGGCTCACTCGGATTCGGTAACACCAACATCGGCGATGAAGTCAATCTCTTCTTCAGCTCTTCAAAACTCTCTTCGCAAGCAGTATCCCACACAAACACTTGATCTTTCCTCGTCAACTGAGTCAATGGCAAAGCCAAACTGGAAAAGCCGTTAATAAATCTTCGGTAATAACCTGCCAAACCCAAAAAGCTTCTAACCTCAGTCACCGTTTTCGGCGGTTCCCACTATAACACTGCACTCACTTTAGATGGGTCTACAGAAACACCATCACCAGAAATAACATGCCCAAGAAAACTCACCGTCCTCAACTAGAACTCACACTTTGATAACTTAGCAAACAACTTGTTATCCTTCAACACTTGCAAAGTGATCCTCAAATGTTCCGCATGTTCTTCCTCAGACTTAGAATAAATCAGTATATCATCAATGAACACGACAATAAACTGATCCAAATAAGAATGGAAGATACGATTCATATATTCCATAAACACACCTGGCGCATTAGGCACTCCGAAAGGCATTACCGTATACTCGTAATATCCATATCGAGTCCTAAACACCGTCTTCTAAATATCACCTTCTTTCACTCTTATCTGATGATAACCCGACCTCAAGTCGATTTTACTAAACACACGAGCTCCCACTAACTGATCCATCAAATCATCGATCCTTGGAAGAGGATATTTGTTCTTGACAGTCACTTTGTTCAACTAACAGTAATCAATGCACAAACGCATGCTACCGTCCTTCTTCTTCACTAACAACACTAGAGCTCCCCACGGAGACACACTAGGTCTGATAAACTTCCTATCCAGCAACTCTCCAATCTGAGACTTCAACTCGGCTAACTCTACTGCCAACATCCTGTACGGTGCCATGGAAATAGGCCTCATACCAGGAATAAGATCAATGCTAAACTCAACCTCTCTCTTCGGAGGCAACTCAGTAATATCATCCGGGAATACCTCCGGAAACTCGTTCACAACAGCTAACTCATCCAACAACGCCTTATTGTCAACAGACAGTGATGAAAATAAAGCAAACATTTGAGCTTCACCTTCCAACAAGGTTCTCAATTCCTTACTAGACAAGGAATCTGCCAAAGCTTCCTCTTCTGGAGTCAAAAACAATAACACTTTCTGAAAACAATCGATGTACACCCGGTTGAACTCCAACCAGTTCATACCAAGTATAACATCCAAACCACCAAGTGGCAAACAAATCAAATCCACGCCAAAATCTCGGCCAAAGACAGTCAGTGGACACTTCAAACACACTAGCAAAGTCGTCACTGAACCAATCGAGGGAGTCTCAATAGTCATCCGCCGCTCAAGGGTAGTCGGCCCCAAACCTAACCTCTTTACACAATCAACAGAGATAAACGAATGGGTTGCACCCGTATCAATCATAGTAGTCAAAGGAATGTTATTGATAAAACAAGTACCTTTGATCGAACGCTCCCTGGCCACCACTTGAGTTCCCACCACCGCAAACACTTTACCAGCAACCTGAGGCACCTAAGGCCTCCTTGGCTTCTCACAATTAGTGCTAATATGGCCTTTCTCACCGCAATTATAGCAAGTAGGAATATTATTCCTACAATCCGCCATCACATGGCCCGACTTCCCACATTTGAAGCACTTCTTTGTCTCTTGAGGAAAATCAATGGCACGATGCCCCGCGACACCGCATCGATAACATTTCAAATCTTCCGATGCCTTTCTATCTCTGAACCTCTTATCAGCCACAGCCTTTTGCTTTCCCTTACCGGTCGGCACACTGTAAGGTGTACCACCGAACCTCTGTTTACCCTTGTGGTCATTCACCGCCTTGTAGTGTGCGATCCTCGCACGGTTATCATTGTCGTAAATCTGACTTCTACTCACCAACTCAGGATAGCTCCTGGTTTTCTGACACGCGATTCCCATCTTGATCTCCGGCCTCAGCCCATTCTCAAATTTCAAACACTTAGAAGTCATCTCTTCCTCAATATTGTAATGGGGACAATACTGAGCCAATTCCTCAAACTTAGTCGCATACTCGGCCACCGACATACTGCCATGCTTCAATTCCAAGAATTCCACCTCTTTAGCACTTCTGATATCTTATGGAAAATACTTCTCCAGAAATCCAGATCGGACCACCTCCCAAGTAATCGGAGTCCCCGAAGCTTCCATCCTCTGACGACAATTATCTTACCAAGCCTCGGCCTCTCCCTCGAGCATGTAAGTGCCGAATCTCACCTTCTGCTCGCCACTGCACCCCATGGTCCTGAAGATCATCTCTATTTCCTTCAGCCATTTTTGATCAGCTACCGGATCCAAAACCCCACCTTCAAACTTTGGTGGCTTGTTGCTCAGGAACTGCGTCAAGTCCTTGAACTGAGCTCCCGCAGCCAGATTCTGGTTGGCCACCACTTGTACCATAGCCTGCATAGCCGCAGCCAAAGCCGCATCATTCTTCCCAGCCATACTGCTTAACAACAACAATCCAAGTTAACAGAAAACAACCACACTCTATACTACGGACAGACTCAACACACTACATTGGCCGGATGGACCGACCTGCTCTGATACCAACTTGTAACACCCTGTTTCCCGAAATAAAATAAAACAATTAAATAAGCACATATCAGAGTTTCTCTCCCATACGGGATGTCACAATTTCCAACAAATTCCATAAATCATTTTTCCAAATTAATTTCTAAAATAAAACTGCAAAGGAAAATCTCTCTCTCTCTCTCTCTCTCTCTCTCTCTCTCTCTATATATATATATATATATATATATATATATATATATATATATATATATATATATATATATATATATATATATATATATATATATATATATATATATATATATATATATATATATATATATATATATATATATATATATATATATATATATATATATATATATATATATATATATATATATATATATATATATATATATATATATATATATAGTCTGTCACAAATCGAAATAACACATATATATCATGTCATCAACATCGTCATATACATCAGCCGGCTAACCGCCCCAAAACATATATAGTATCATCAACTATCAACACATATCTCCCAAAGTTAGATACGCCACTGGGGCACATATAATCATCAAATAAACACATCAACTCCCAAAGCGCCTCGGTGTTACGTATCAGAGCAGTCCTACAGAGACACCACAATCCAAGCTAGCTAAATACCTGGATTGTCTGTACTTACGAAGAAGCACAAACCACAACAACAGCACAGGGGTGAGAATCACGATAAAATTATAATGGTATAATGGTACATAAAATAAAAGGCAAAAAATCATATAAATCATTATTTCATATACACATCCCGAACCTACTGTCCCATCATCATAATCACAACACAGACAACCACAATGCAACCCATGCACACGACTCGACAATGAATGCGGTACCGAATCAACTTAGGATAGATCGCATACACTCCACCGAGCAACGATCTATCCCTACCACGCTCCTCCTGAGCCCATACAATCAAATCATCAACGTCCCCCCTTGGGACACGGGTGGTGCATACACTCCATCCGAGCAACGATCAAAATCCCGTCCACGCTCCCCACTGGAGCACGCTAGTGAATCATACACTGCATCCACACGCTCCCCATTTTGAGCACGTGAGCCACACAGGCCTCACGTCCACGCTCCCCATTTGGAGCACGTGAGCCACATAGGCCTCACGTTCACACGCTCCCCACTAGAGCACGTGAGCCACACAGGCCTCACGTCCACATGCTATGCAAGACACTATGTATAAACACACATCACACACAGTGCACACGACCCCACTGGTCCATCGCATCATAATATGCATACATACTCAAGCACACAAAGTGAATCGATCCTACCGATCAACTCACCACACAACATATTACATATAATGCACACAAGGCATGTCGGTCCTACTGACCCAAATATATCACACAACAACATATAAATGCAACGCATAATCAGTGTATTGATCCTACGGATCCGCTCATCACAACACATCAACACAACGCACTTAAGGTGTGTCGATCCTACTGGTCCACATATCTCACACAGTTATCACATAGTGCACACATCTCACAAACACATCCACACATATCGATACTTAACACATAATCCCCTGATTATGTCAAGGCGATAAACACTGGCCACACAGCCCTAAAACCTTCAACATACACTCACCTCAGCTCTCCAGCAAGCTCATCATCAAACATGACCAACAAGGGTCCAAAACCACAAAAGAAACCACACAAAACAGCAGCAAAAACATAAGCTGCTGTCGGGATCGCTGGCACGTTCGCCTGGTGAAGCCTCGCAGCAAACACTCGCTGCCATTCGCTTGGAGAAACCTCTGGCGAAGGCTCGCCCCCTCATTCGCCCAGCGAATACCTGCGTACTCAGAAAAAACCCACGCAACAGGAACAACAACCTTCCCCGATTTCGCCCGATTAATTCGAAACTCACAACCAACAATATATTACCACTTATTACGGGGTCTATTCCTGATTCTATTCGACAAATTGTCAACTCTGCTCTAGTAACCAACTTCCGGCTCAACTTCGAAATTACCCGGAAGGCTCCCAATTCACTCAACCATCATTCTACAGCACATGCATACGAAATTAACATAATCTAGCACAATAATCTCAGCAACAACAACATGCAATAGCGTCAATTCATCATCAACATGCAATATATTCATACATGGGGTTAGGGATTCCCCTTCTACCAACATTCATGTAAAATACCATTTAACCGATGTATCTCCCCCCTACCTCAATTCAATTCTGATGTTGATGAAGCTCCACAATCTTCACGAAAAATCCTTCTTGCTCAAGCTTGCTCTCTCGATCGAGTTCTTCCTCCTCTTTCGTACGCGTTCCTTTCTTCTTCTATTTTTTTCCAAAATGGCAATGTTACCTCTCATCCCAAATAATCCTCTTTTAATCCAAAATAAATATAATTCTCTTGATTCTTTTAATTCAAAAATCCAATTGATAACATTTTATCATTTATATTAATATTAGCAATAATAATTATAATAATTAATAATAATTTTTACATTACTATCAATTATCACATTTTATCACAATTTATTAATATTATGAGTTCTTGACCTTCCAAAATAATTCCACACCACACGCCAATGAATAAAATAACACCGAAAATAAAAATAATTAAAATGTGCGTTACACATCACATGAACCTCTTTTGGTTGAGGTCCTCGTATCGAACCACACGAGAAGAACTTCTTAGGGACCCATACTGCGAGACACATCGACACTGGGTTCTAGACGGGGATTTCAGAGTCATGGACTTCCTCGACTGTTTGTTACGTATGTCAGTCATTTCCAGGCAACAACTCCATCAAGAAACTCTCTCCTGAATGAGGTCTTTGTATCGATCCATACGAGAAGAGCTTCTCGGGGACCCATACTACGTGACCATCAATCTTAGTTGGCCAATGGTTTAGGGTTCTAAAAGGTACTTAGAGTAATGGATTCCCAAGAAAGCATTGATCAAACACGCCAAGAGCTTGACGGTTTTCATCATTCTCAAAGGAATCTACTCTAAGTGAGGTTCTTGTATCGACTAACACGAGATGAGCATCTCGGAAGCCCATACTACTCAACCTCTCCTATCTCAATTTTAACACTCTAGACTCGGGTGTAGAGTCTTTCTCTCAAGGTTTGCCACCAAAGCATCCAATCCATACCACAACGAATACAACCAAATACGGTGAGATACAATTGAATAAATAAAAGAAAGCAATAAAAAAGCACATAAAAAGAGAGAACCCAAACACACAAAAACGACCCAGGTTAGGTTTGACTCGCTTAGGAAGAAGTCCTAAGTAGAGTCGCCAGCTGTCGCTACGTGAAAAATGACACAGAGTCGCCACCGGATTTTATTTATCCCAAGGAGGGAAAGGGAAATAGCGATAAAACCTTTAGGAAAGAGCATGGTCATTGCAACCAAGTCTTAGGGTTCGGGAGTCGGTTATGCGAGGGGAAGGTATTAGCACCCCCTCGCATCTATCTTACTCGATGGGAACCTTCTAGGTTGTTTAGCATGAATGAGTGTTTTTATTAAAAGTGTGCTTGCTTAAGGGAAAAGAGGGGGTAGGTTTTTATTTTAATGCTCGCCAAGGATTATGGCCCTTGTGCCTACGTATCCTCACTTAAAAGAAGTGAAGAATCAGAGCTCCGTAGTTCAGAGGCTTGTGAAATGGTTGTTTGTTGGTTGATTTTATACCTTGAAAAAGGGTTTTCGGATTTATGCCCTAAGGCGAAAAGAAGTTTGACGAGTTGATGTTATTTTTAGGTTTTTGAAGAGAAATTGTTCTTGATTAGGATTACACAAAAGACTTTGGATAGAAATGAATGTTTCGAATAACCAAGTCGAACGCCTTGTATTCAAAACATTCGGAACGAGTGTAGGAGGGTTCCATTCTCATTCCTTCTCCACCACTTCAAAGTTTATGGTGTATAACCTCAATCGTATATTTATTGTGTTTTGGATTTTTTATGAGAAAATTACCACTTGATGTTGGATCAAGGGTTTTATTGTTTGTGAAAATATTTGAAGTGATGCGAACAAGGTCGATGGCGAACATACAAGGCGGTCGACTTACAAGGGTGAAAATGGCTCGATGAGAATCGAGAGTTGGTTTTCTTAAAAAAGGGGTTTTTTTGGAACCAAAGGTAAAAAATGACCATCAATAAAATATCCACACACAAAGGCCATGCAA
This sequence comes from Lathyrus sativus, assembly GCA_963859935.3. Lineage (NCBI taxonomy): Eukaryota > Viridiplantae > Streptophyta > Magnoliopsida > Fabales > Fabaceae > Lathyrus > Lathyrus sativus. The sequence goes on along the minus strand of CAWUDS030006328.1, from coordinate 27,627 downwards.
ACACAACGAGTTAGTCGGCTTGAATCAAAACACACACAAAAAACGGCGAACCCCTTGAAATTTTTTTAAAGGTAAAATAGCAAAAAAACCAAGTGAAAAACAGGGGCCTGACATGGCCCGTGTCAGGAAGTGCCTACACCATGGTTTTTCGAGCCAAACAGAGGGCTGACACGGCCCGTGTCAGCACCCCTGGGAAATACGCGCAAAGAAAACTTTTAAACAGCGAGCTGACACGACCCGTGTCAGCCCTGCTGGATGAAAAATCTGGATTTTTCTCTTTGTTCACTCCGTTTCTTGGGGTTCTTACAAAGGTTTCTTGGTCACTCTTGGGACCTTTACACAAGTTACACAATAGAAAACACTTAACAGAGATAATAAATGACAAAAATGTAAAGTATAAAGAGAGAAAAAGTTTGATGAAATGGATACCCAAAAGTTGTTCCTCTTCTTGCACAACCTCCACTGATTTTGGTTGGGTGTTCTCTTCACTCTTCACTGTATGCTTTGATGGTTCTCCTTCTCAATGGTTCTCTTGTGTTTCTGTGTGACTCTCTTGATTTTTTCTGGTTTTCTTTCTCTCTATTTTTTCTGGTTTTTTTGGGTTTCTTGCTCTCTCTATCTCTCTATCTCAATGTGTAGTGAATGCTGAATATCCTCAATGTTTCTCCATGTTTCTTTTCTCTCAATGTGTAGTGTATATTGAATTTTGAATTTGTACAGCCTCCTCTCCTTCTTATCTCAGCCCACTAGGTTTTCCCTTCTCCTAAAACATCATTTTTTTCATGGGGTAATGTCTCTTGCCACTTTCCTCATGTCACTCTTTTTTTTCCATTTCCATGTATGTTGCTATGCTGCATTTTTCTGCACTACTTGCCCATGCTGTCTTTTTTCTACTGCACTTTGTATCTTGCACCCATTTTGTTGGCTTGTGTTTGGACAACCCCTTTTGGTCAATGCTAACCTTTGGGCAGAATTTTGAAATTCTGATTTTTAGATGCATTATCATGTGCTATTCCCTTGGTCTTGTGACATGCAATTGATTTTGTGATATGAGGCAATTTGTCACCTCTTGTATAGGGTTGTTTTGGATCACATTCAAATTGTCCATGGTTAAACATGCATAGTCTTGATCTTGAAACATTCCAACGTTGAGTTAACTCTTAAATATTTTCCTTGGATGTTTGTGGGCATAATGTGGAACATGAAAACTTGATGGGGCATGAAGGATAACATTGCATGAATTTGATTAGAGACTTGAATCAAGATTAGAAATAGATTAATTTCTAAACATTACTTAGAGTTGGAGATTTTGTAACAAATGGCATTCTTGTAATGTCATGAAATTTCTCTTTGTAATATTCTAGTCTTGAATTCATGAATCTTGAACTTTGAATGATGGATTTCCCTTATATCATTATTTGGAATGAATGAAGTCTTGAATTATGCACTTGTGATCTTGACTCATGCTTTGCAAATTTGAACTCCACTTGATCAAGAATTTGAAAAAAAGTTGGATGAAGATATCTTGAATTAAGCCTTTCATTTCATGTTCATTAGGAATATTGATCTTGAATATCCTAATATTTTTCAAGTAACTTCTCCTTGAAGGAATCTACATGAGTAGACTTTCCAACTTGAACCAAACCCTAGATGATGAACTTCTCTTCAATGTAACCCATGATAGGAAATTTCTCTTATTTGATATGGAAATCAACAAACCGACCCAATCCTTACCTTGTAAGCCCACATGCTTGATATGCACTAGAACGGTGTATGATATAACGAATGTAGGGTATGAAAGGCTAAAGGTGAAAATGAGGGTGTGACAATAAGGAAATATCCTCTTGGACAATGACTCTTCATCAGCTTCGGTTTCTCTCGTTGCACCCGCAATCTCATAGAATTTTGTAAGATGTGTAAACGGATCCTCATGATCTAACCTCATGAAAGGATTTTGATAAATGAGTGCAAGGATTCCCGTTTTCATCTCGGCTTGTCTTCCATTTTGGAGATTACGCGTGAACTGAGCAGTGTGTCTTGGACTGTTCGTACATGGAACGGAAACTAGAGGTGGAGGTGGTGGTGGTGCTTCCATAATTGGGGAATTAGGTGGAGTGGATGAAGAAGATTCTCTGCGCTCTTGTCTCTGAAGAGCTTATTGTCGTCTTCGCATTGTGCGACTATTGGTGCGGTGAGCAGTTCTCTCAATCTCAGGATCGAAAAGAAGGTTTTCAGGCCGAACCTGTCCTTGCATAAACAAATTCTCCATACGAACCAAACAGATAAAAAAGCACAAAGAATTACGAAGATAAGAGATTCACAATACAAAAAATCTTTAAAACACTAAACTATTGCAATGCTTGCAATATTCTACTAACAAACCCCAGCAACGACGCCAATTTGTTAGATGGTATTTTGGGGTAGTGTGTTATCGTCTCCGCAGGGATTGAAGAGAATATAAATGCTTACCATTCAACAGTTTAATGTCTTAAGAAAAAGGGTTTTTAGAATGATTTCAATTTTGTAACAAAAGTTTGCAAGAAATAAAGCGGAATAAAATTCGGTCTAAGTTTGATAAAAAAAATGTCAAGATTAGGGTTTGCTAGTCCGCCCTAAACATATCCAATCAATCAAATATGTGAATGAAGTTTTAACCAACATAACCGCGTATCCTCGCAAAAACGTTCATGTCTAAATCGATTCCGTGGTTGTTATTGTTTCAACCATTAAATGATCTCTCTAAGTAACAATCGAAACAATAAGCATTAAGATCAATACAAAGCGGATATCAACTTTCAAACCTATATCTAGAATTTGTATAGTTGATAGATGAAGATATTAGGTACTTGGAAAGTTCATGTCTAAAGCATTCCAAAGCATAAATGTACAAAGAGTAGCAAATAACTTCATCTATATTGAACATAACATTTGTTCACATACAAAAGATCAAATGGAATACATAAAATCTGAACTAACTACTTCTAACCTTGACAAGAGAGGGATTTAGCCAACCATTTCCATGATAGCTTGAGCAACAAGTTTCAGAAGAAGGTTGATCAACATCCGAGTCGAATAATCGAGATTGTATGGGAATCCACCTTCTTTTTAGGAAATATTGCTAAGAGATGATGAGAAATGGAGGAATGAGTTTTCTAGGTCACAAAATCCTCTCAAAATGCAAGTACAAGAAAAATAGATATTTTTCTAAAAAGTAGCTCATACTACTTATAGAAGTGACTGCTGTGTTGTCATGTTTGCAGTGTGAATGAATTGTTCGCCTAGCGAACACCTAAAATGGCACCTGAAGTGCCTAAGTCTTGTGACAGCTCCCCAAACAAAAATCCTAATGTTCGTTGTGCGAAGAAATGTTCGCCTAGCGACGCCTTCGCTGCACACTTCGCCCGGCGAGTTTGTGGCCCTTTCCTTACTATTTTAAGTATGGGAGTGTTTGCTACCTCTTCGCCTAGCAATTTTATGGCCCTTTCCTTACTGTTTTAAATTCCTGGCTTTCGCTACATAGTTCGCCTAGCGAACTTTGTGAAGTTTTAGTGGCAGCTTCACTAGTAAGTTCGCCTAGAGAACTTAATGTTGTTTTCATGTTGTATTGGTTTCTTTGCCATCTTTCTTGTGTATTAATTTCCACTCTTTCATGTCTAATTCCTACACAATAACACACAAATCAAAGGTACCAAGACATTTTCACATAATGTCGCAAAACAACCAAAGCAAGAGTGAGTTTGAACACTTTCTTGACAAAAAGGAGTGAAAGATGTCCACATTCGATAGATCAAATAAGCAAAGTTGGGCATCTAACAGTGGCTCACCGGATCTTAAACCAAGACTCTTAATACCATGTTAAAAAATATGGTTAGGTCTAACTTAACCATACAAAACCGGCTTATAGGGTGAGGATTGCCCCCACTTATAAGGACATGTTCAAGCCATATATTATTCAATGTGGAACTCTTAACAAAATAATCTATGAATTTCTTGATTGAGTCACAAATGGGGAATTGACACGTAGGCCAACAAATATTATAGTGTACGGGTGAGTAAGAGAGAAACATGCATGGGTAGACTTTACTGCGGTTTTACTATGAAGGGAGGTTTTACTATGAAACAGACAATTCTCAAAACCACTTTAGTAAAGTGATCAAATATGAGAAAGTGCATTTCGATAATCAACATACTTTCATACCATTTTTTTTTACACTTTTGATTTTCTAGCATCAAAAATAGTGGGTCTTTTACATAGAATGTAAAGGCTCGTGTATAACAATATTGTGTCTTTTACAACAATAAATATGATTTTTAAGAAGAATGATTTTTCCATCTAAAAAGAGACATTGACGCAACTTATTGTCCATTTATCTACTATTTATACTATTGTAGAATATTTATTTCTATTAAGTACTTAAAGTTTAAATTTTAAAAAACTTATAAGTTTTTAGCTATAATATATAATATCAATGCACAATTTTTAATAAAATATTTTTACATATAATTTTTAACTTAGAATATGCACGTCAACATTACCCTTTTATTTAAATTAAAATTTAGATCATGTAATCAAATATGTTAGACTACACTAAGTTAACCTAAAGAACTAAAATGGAAAAGGAAGATAAAACACAAGACATAAACTTTTCAGAATTTCATTGATTTTCAAACAACAACAAAAATGACAATAAATAGCTAGGGTTTCTAAAAGAGCAATTGGACCATGGGCCTAACAAAGCAAACAACACAAACAACAAAGAATAAACACTAATTGGACCCCCTAATCAATAGTAAAAGTCCTTCAATAAAAAATATTTTTTATCTCTAATGGGCCTTGGACTCTTTATATCACTACTCATATGCCTAATAAGAACCTTGTCCTCAAGGTTCATTGATGAGGTGCAATTGGGTTGATGAATGGAAATCGGGTTGGGCCAATTACTAGAAAAACGTCGATCCAATGAAATGGGAATCTTTTTGTTGATGGGAACTTTTGGAGCACGTGAAACATTGGGGACAACCTGGGATTTATGATGAAACGGAAAAGCTGACAGCATGGGTGATGAAGGAAGATAAGTGGCAAGGATAGTGAGGGAATCTGGATTGTATGGTGAGGATGTAGAGGGAAGAGATAAGGTTTATATTAGGAAGTGTGTGTGAGGTGGCATGTAGTGTGGTAAAGCAGAGTGGGTAGGGGTAGGTGTGGTAATAGTGCCTTGAGCAGTGTGCCTTGAAAAAGTTATGTTCCCATCAGACTTCAAAATCGGCGATGTGTGATATGAAAGGGGCCCACTAGCACATGGTTTGGCAGACGGTTTGTAAGGTGAATAAGGCCCACGAGCACATGTTGTGGCAGACACGGCTTTAACCGTGGGGCAAGTGGATAAATGTTTCACGTGGGTTCCTTGAGCAAGTGGAAATTATGACCGTTGAGAGCTATTATCACAAGCTTTGGAATATAAAGGAACTTCATATCTTACAAGTGAATTTGGTACTTCAGCCAAGTCTTTGAAAAAAATTGTTGTTCTCTTTATTAATTCCCTCTTCCGAAATAATTTTATTATGAACCAAAGTATTTCCAAACTCATCTTCTTTCTCCTTTACTGTCCGCACTTGTGGGTCTTTCTTTATAGTATTTTTCTCCAAAACAACATTGTCCTCTTTAGCTTTTGCGCTGCCATTAAGCTGTTGAAATTGGTCAGTGAAACCTGTTGTATAATCTGGTGGAAGAAGGTGAAAATCAGTGGTCAGATGTTCACCAAAATAAGGTTTCATAAGGGAGACATGCACAACTGGATGGACTTTCGAGGATGAAGGAAGATCCAACATGTACGCCACCTCACCAACCCGTTTCGTGATGAGAAAAGGTCCATAGAAGCGCTTAGCCAACTTCTAGGAAGTACGTTTTGTGATGGTCTATTGTTCGTAAGGTTGAGGTTTCAACAGAACGAGATCGCCTTCTTTAAAGGTAAATATGACCATTTTCTTGTTTTCCTGTTTTTCCATCTGAACACGACTTTTTTTTTAAATTGTCTTTTAATTATGTTAGGATATGATGCCGATGTTAGAGGGAGCTCTCCAAGGGATCATCGAAAGTAGCGTCAGACAAATACTCCAAAATGGTTGGAGGATCACGTCCGTACAGAGCTTTGAATGGTGTCATCTAGATGGTAGTGTGAAATGAAGTATTGTATTAAAACTCGGTGAGACGGAGAAACTTGTACCATTGACGAGGATGATCGCCTGCAAAACACCTCAGGTACGTCTCAATAGATCTATTTATGACTTCAGTTTATCCATCGGTCTCAGAATGATAGGTTGTGCTATACTTTAAAGTAGTCCTTTGACCTTTGAAGAATTGTTTCTAGAAATTACTGAGAAATAGAGGATCTTTGTTAGAAATGATGGATTTGGGAATCCCATGAAGACAAGAGATTTCCATTGAGAACCTAGAGGGCAAAGCTTGCGCGTTGAACTTGGTGGGCATAACGATGAAATGTGCATACTGTGTGAGGTGGTCACAAACAACCCAAATGATTATATGGCCATAATAGTTTGGTAAGTGCGTAATTAAAGTCCATAGTAAGCTCTTCCCATACTTGATTTGGGATTGGAAGAGGTTGTAATAACCCTTTTTCTGTGATAGGTATTTATTATGTTGGCAAGTATAATAATGCTTGACAAGATCTTTGTCGCTACTCGAAAAAAATACAACGACGGGGAGGAGAAAAGATAGACAGAAGAGTCACCATCTAACTTTATTTATCCCATGAGGGGAAGGGAAAACATCGAGAAAACCCTAGGGAAGAAATGGATAAGATGGTCTCGCGACCAAGAACGGGTTCGAAAGCCGGTTATACGAGGGGAAGGTATTAGCACTCCTCGCATCCATCATACTCGATGGGAACCATTTGTTTGTCGACGTGTGGTAACATTTCCTTAAAGTTTATTGCTAAATGAGTGTGTTCTAAGGGATAAAGAGAAAGGTTAGAAACCGGAAAATGAGAGGTAAAAGGGGGAAAGAAAGGACTCGGTAGGACTCCGCAGTCCTAGGCCTACGTATTCTCAACAGATATGAGAAAGTCAGAGTCGACGTAGTTCGGGGAACTACGGATGTAGGGGAAATGTGCTCGCTAAGACATCGCCGTCTTGTGCCCACGTATCCTCATCTGGCATGAGAAATTAGAGCAAACGTAGTTCGGGATAAGGTTAACCGATGTTTTCATGGATGATGTTATCGTGCGTATTCTAGCAGTTTAGGTATATTGCTGCTCGACCATTGAAGACTTAGGCGTTACTTGTTTACGGTAGAACGGGCGTAACATATCCTTTTTGAAAGATTAGTTTTTGCCATGCGAGGCAAGGTGTCACGTTTGATTTGTGAGTTGTTTTTTAGGGGTGAAATAGATCCTCGGATAGTAACCCCTTTGCGGGTAGTACCCAATTCTTTATCTCAAGGTTTTTGTTATGAAATGGTGTGGCGAACGTAGCGTCTTCGTATTGAAATACGAGTATCAAGACCACACACACTACAGTGAGTATCTTGACATTCGGAAAGGAAGAAGTCTACACTCAATCCTCTCTCTTTAATTTAACATAAAGAGAACTTCATTCTCTTATTAAAGTATTTTTGGTTTTGAATGGTAAGTGCTTTTGCGACTGTAAACCCTACGGTAAATGTCAAGCACTCGGGATAGGATAAGGCCTACGCCTAACCACTCCACGACCATTCAAGTTTTTGTTGTGAAAATAATTTTTAAAAAAGGCACTTGGCACAGGACCGAGGTTTTAGGAGAGTGAGGTGTGGCAAATACATTTACGTCTTCGTATTGAAAGACGAGTATCGAGACCACACACTTTACAGCGAGTATCTCGGCACTCGGAGAGGAAGAAGTCTACACTCAATCCTCTCTCTTTAATTTAATACAAAGAGAACTTTATCCTTTTTATTAAAGATGGTGAATTGGTTCAACAATTGTTTGAGAAAATCCGCTTGACGTTGGATCAAGGATTTGATTGCTTAAAAAGTTTGAGGTGAGGCGAACAAGGTTGATGGCGATGCACAAGGCAATCGACTTACAAGGTCAAAAAAATGGCTCGATGTGAATCGAGAGTTTATTTTCTTGAAAATAGTTTTTGGAACCAAAGGTCAAAAATGACCAATAATAAACACACACAAAAACCATACAAACACAACGGGTTAGTCGACTTAAAACAACACAAAACACACAAAAAAACGGCGAACTCCTTGAAAAAATTTATGAATGTAAAATATCTCAAAAAGTGAAAAAATAGAGCCCTGACACGGCCGGCCGTGTCGGGTGACACGACCCGTGTCAGAAAGTGCCTACAACATGGTCTTTTGAGGCGAGACAGGGGTGTGACACGACTGCCCGTGTCAGAAGGTATGGAAGATATGCGCAAAGAAAAGTCAAACAGCGAGCTGACACGGCCCGTATCAGAAGGTCTGGGGGATATGCGCAAAGAAAACTCAAACAGCGAGCTGACACGACGGCCCGTGTCATGTGACACGGCCCGTGTCAGCCGTGTTAGGTGAAAAAACTGAACTTTTTCTTTGTTCTCTTTCTTTCTTGGGGTTCTTTCAAAAGATTTCTCGGTCCCTCTTGGGACCTTACACAAGGTACACAACACAACAACACTCAACAAAGGTAATAAATGACAAATGCACAATATAAAAAAGAGAAGAGTTTGAAGAAATGGATACCCAAGAGCTGTTACCCTTCTTGCAAAGCCTCCACTGATTTTGGCTAGGTGTTCTCTTCACTCTTCACTCTATGTTTTGATGGTTCTCCTTCTCAATGGTTCCCTTGTATTTCTATCTTACTCTCTTAACTTTGCTGGTTTTTTATTCTCTCTATTTTTCTGGCTTTCTAGGGTTTTTTCTCTTACTCTCAATATCTCTCTATATGTTAATGTGTGTGAATGAATGTGTTTGCAGCCCCCTATCCTTTCTTATCTCACTTTTTCTGCTGCATTTTTCTGCTGTACCAAAATAATAGCTCTTGCACATGCTTCAATTTTCAGAATTTCCATTCTTAGCAATACTTATTACCACTTTCTTGGTGCAACCCCACTTCTTTCCATTTCTAGCATGCTGCCTTTTTGCTTTTGCTGCTGCACTTTCCTAGTGTTGTTTTTTTCCAGCATTGCCCTCCTTTACCCACTTGTTCTTGGGTTGTATTTATGGTTTATGCTACTACCTTGGGACAGATTTTTAAAATTCTGATATTTGATGTGTATATGTGTCGCTACTGCGAAAATCGGCGTCAGCTATGACAGAAGAGTCGCCACCTTGCGTTATTTATCCCACAAGAGGGAAAGGAAACGCTCAGAGTAAACCTAACGCAAAGAGGGAAAGGAATGGTCACCGCAACCAAATCCTGGATTCGGGAGTCGGTTACGCAAGGGGAAGGTATTACCACCCCTCACGTCCGTCGTACTCGACGGGATCCACGCTTGTTTTCTATCTAAGGGTGTGTTATTCTATCTACTCTACAGGTCTGGGCTAAAAAGAAAAGGAAAATGACTCGGCAAAGTATCGCACTTTATGCCTACGTATCCCTATCTGAAACAAGAAATCAGAGTCAACGTAGTTTGCCTACCTACGGGAAAGGAGGGAAAGGTTGCTCGCCGAGATGTCGCATCTCGTGCCTACGTACTTTCATATGGTATGAAAGATCAGAGCAAACGTAGTTCGGGCTACGGAAGACACAAGCTTGTCTGACAGTTTTTTATCTCCTTCTGAAAAGGGTTTCCCTGATTAAGGGTCCAAGCGGACAAAAATGACATTTTTGAAATTTGTTTTCAGTTTTTTTATGAAAGAACTGTTTTTTTAGTCTGTTTGCAACTTGTACTGTACTAAAGACTTGTGATCTGAGGGTGACTACGTCGCATGTCACCCTAAGGGTACCATACTAAGCATCCAGATTACTGAAGAGTGACCCTCCAACAACCTTTTCTCAAATAGCTTAAGGCTCGTAACGTACAGCACGCGTTATCCTTATTACTGTATTTTTGAATTGTTTTGAGATGAGAAGAGAAAGATGCTCTAAAAAGCCTATGGTTGAAAGGGAAACTAACCTAATGTTATCATGCATGGGTCAAAACCTAATGTCTGTCATAATTTCCTCTTGCACAGAGGAAATCAGAGATCCTAGGGGATAAACAGCAAAAGACAGCAAGCAAACACAGTAAAAAGTAAAATGCATGCAATGCAACAGTATAAGAGAGGCAAGGGAGAAGACAACAGGCAAGAGGAGACAAGCTCCACCTCAAACCTAGAGGTAATCAATACAAGCAAACAGACAGTACAGAGAAAAAAAAGACACAGAGGAGGCAGCCCAAGCAGCAGCAACTTCTACAGACAACAACTTCAAGCTCTAAACAGCACAGTTGAAAAGACAGCAAAGTTGGATAGACAACAAAGTTGACAGCCAAGGCTTCATCTTCAAGCAAGCTTCTATCTTCAAGCCTCATCAATATTCAAGCTCCAACAAGCACACTCCAAGAGAAGGATTAATCATCAAGATCAAGTTATAATGTTAAGAAACTTAATGACAACCAAAGGAAATCACTAAGAACTCAACATTGCAAATGAAAGGTATCCTCAAAGTTCTACTCACTTGGGCATACCACTCATCCCTCCCAAGGAGAGATGGAGCTTCCCAAGGAGTACTTTATGTTATTAGATAGAATAGAGGAAAACAATGCGCTCCATGTTTGAAGAAAGAATCAAAACTAGGTCTAAGGCACTTCCTAAAACCCTAATTTCCTAAGCTCCTAAAAAACTCCACAAGAGGAAAATCCTTCAACTCCAAGCTCCAATCTTTAATCCCAAGCATCTTCAATGAATCCAGAAGCTCCACCAAAAAGTACTCAATCTTAAAGCCACTCCAAAGCAACCAACCAAACCAAACAATCCAAAGCACTCAAGAGAGGAAACCACAAATACAAGCCACTTGCAAAATACAACTAAAATAGAAAATGAAGTTGCAAAAATCTAATAAAATTCCTAGGGGAACATACATGTTTGAACAACCTAGTGTAAAAAGATTGAAGCTTAAATCAACTTCTAAGTTATCTAAACAATTCCTACATTGAGATAGGTCAAAGGAATCCACAAGTTTGGGAGGGTCCTAATCTCAATACCTAAAACAGAACCTAATGTTGTTCTAAAATTCTAATAAAAATGCTAGGGGAACATGAATATCTTCCCTAAAACATACTAAAAAATCAAAGCCAAACTCAGCACCAATTGGAAGAACAAAATTCAGCAAAACAGATGACCAATTATGCAAAATTAAAAGAATTAACAAAATAAGAAAAATCAAATTAAATTGAAAAATGCATGAAATTACCTTTTGTTAATCCCAGAAAATCATAAATTCCATAAGGATCATGAGGATATTTTTAAAATAATTTTTGGATCAAAAATGGAATTAATATGAATTTAGGAACTAACAAAGCAATTAAAATAATAAAATGAAATAAAAATTGAATTAAAGCTGCGAAATAATGAGAGCCATAGGATCAGTCAACTGGTCAATCCATCCAAGCGCGCTGGTGATGCCACGCCATTTATTTAAACGGCTGCGTTTTGCTATCAGAAATTGAAAAACCAATTTTAAGTCGTGGCCATTGGATTGAGGTTGTGGTCAAGAGTCAAGCAATGATCCAACGATGATGAAGTCGTCTCCTTCACAAAACAGGTCATCAGAGTGGAGACACGGGGCGGTGGTTGGTAGTGGCCGGAGAAGACTGTAGTTGTCTTCTTCGGCGAAGGTTTAAGCTCAGGCATCCAAAAATGACAAACTATATATCAATCTTGACCAGAATTTCACGTACATTCCAAATATCTCATCAAAATCCTCTAGATCGTGCTAGGTTTCAAAATACGAATCCATTTTCAGAAATCATGTCAACTTTGATCATTACTAAAACCCAAACTATTCGTATATAAATCATCCTCATGTTGCCTACATCATCCTGATCTAAACATCTAGCATTAACTCCTCATGAATCAAGAGATTCAGGTCCAAACAGATCTTACATGTCATCTTCGATCATCACCAATTACTTCCAGATCAAGCCTAAAACGATCTATGTCTTGTGTAGATCCTGACCACAGGTCTAAATCTAATCATCTCATGCTAAATCATGCTAGAATTTGAATGTTACTAACCTGGTATAGATCTTGAAAACAGAGGTACTTAGAGCTCGTGGCTTGCTTCCAAATGCTCCAGATAGCTTCAATGATCCACAAGGAAGAGATTGCACACTTCAATTTTGCTTGAATTGACTCCAAACTCATAATCCGATTTGAACTTGCAGTTGAGAAAATTCACTTGCTCTTGCTTGCTCTGGTGCGAAATAATGCTCAACCTTGATATGAACACACTCTAATCAATATATAGAATCATTTCATGGGCTTTTGGATCCAAATTGAAGCCCAAAACAGTAGTTTGCATTTTCTGGTTTTTCATTCAAGTGACATGTATCAGTCATGCTCTGCAAGTTTTCCCTTGTCCCAGAAGTTTCTCACACCTTGCACATGTCATTTAGAATGAGTTTGAATTGGTAGAATGGACTGAATTGCCTTGTGCATTGATTTTGCAATGTTACTTACAAGTGAAGCAACCACATGGTAACTTCCAAAATTTGACTTGCACTCAAAATTCTGGTATTGCCAACACTCTTAGAATGCAATTTCCAATCATAAAATGTACTCATTTGACATGTTTTGGTCTTATAACACAAAATTGCATTTTTCCCTCATTTACACATTTGAATTTTCCCCGTTTTGAAACCAATTCAAATCAACTCTTGCTATGAGCTCAATCAATCCATCATGACCTCTTGGCTAGCATAAAAACCATATTTTGAACAACTTTCATGTTGAACAAAATTGCATTTGACAAGTGCAAGTTGGAGATTTTGGCCTATGCTTGAAAATGGCCTATAATCTCACTTTCCCAAAATACCCCTGACTTGTAAACCTCATAACTTGAGTTCTACAAATCAGATGGAAGACTTCTAGTACAATTTAGAAAGCTAAGATCATGAGGAACAACTTCCATGTTATCCAAAAGTTCAGGTGAAACCTTCTTCTAGGTCAAAAATAGCTTTGAAGTCAGATGATTTTCACAGACAAATTTTAGTGGCATCTGAGGACTTGTAACTTGTCTGGACCATAACTTGAGTTCTATAAATCCAATGGAGGACTTCTAGTACTCAAATTAAAGGTATTGAGATTCTCTACAAGTTTCATGTTTTCCAAAGATCCATTTGAAACTTGTATCTTGACTTATGTGGCCTTGAAGTTAGGCACTAAACAGGGTAATTTACACTAAAACCCTAATTTAGCAACTTCCCACATCCTTGATTCTTCTTGATTTGATCTTGGCACAACACCAAAAATGTCTTATCACATCATTCCATGAACTCCATGAACTCAAAGTAGGCTTGAATGTATTTCAATTGCATAATTGACCTAGGGTTGATCCAGTATGAAACCCTAATTGTCTGCACTTCAACTGTGGCTCTTGCATTTGACACAATGGCTTGATTTAGCTCCAACATGGCTCTCTAGGCACTCCATGAGCTCTATAAACATCTCATATTCACACCTCATGCTTCACATCCCATTGATGGTCCTCAGCTGATCAAGACCTCCCACCACCTCCTGATGACTTGGATGACTTCTCAAGCTTGGATAAGATTTCTTGCTAGGCTTCTCACACTTGATCCCCTGTTGGATGAATGATATGCCATGATATGAAAATGATAGAACTATGCAAATGATAATGCAATGAAACATAAAGCAGGTAAAAGATGTTGAGCAAATTTTGGGGTGCAACAATATGCATTACCATAAGCTTATTCCCTTGGTCTTGTGACATGAAATGGCTTTGTGATATAATGTAAATTGTCACTTCTTGCATGGGGCTGTTTTGGATCACATTCAAATTGCCCATGAATACATGCATACCCTTGATCTTGAAATATTATAACATTGAGTTAACTCTTTAAATGTTTTCCTTGGAAGTTTGTAAGCACAAAAGAGGGTCATGTGGACTTGATGGGGCATGAAGGGTACCATAGCATGAAGTTAATTAGAAGCTTGAATTAAGACTAGAAATAGCTTAATTTTCTAAGCATTACTAAGAGTTTGAAACTTTGTAACAAATGTGACATTCTTGTAAATGTCATGAAATTTCTCTTTGAATTTAGTCTTGAATTCCATGAACCTTGAATTTGGAACAATGGGTCTCCCTTATGCCAATCAATTTGCAAGGGATGAAGTCTTGAATTATGAATTGGTGATCTTTGAACTCCACTTGAACATGGAGTTGGAAACAAAGTTGGATGGAAAAAATCTTGAATTAGGCCTTGCACTTCATGTTCCTTAGGAATATTAATCTTGAATATCCTAATAAAAAGAAGGCAAATTTTGGGGTGCAACAATCTCGAATTGCAATGTATAAGCCTGACCACAAAAGAATGCAGAGACAAAAGCTAGGGTATCCTTAACACCAAAGTGACCTGCTGTTGAAGTACTGTGAAACTCATGAAGAATACTGTTATAAAGTCCTTGTAAATCAGGTATGAAGAGTCTATCTTTGTAATGCAATAAGCCTTTGGAAAATTTGTAGAGCTTATTGTTATTGTTCTGTATGATCTGTCCAACTAATATTTGTCCAGTTGTGTCCTTTACATAAAGCCAACAATAAAGTGTCTTCTATTTGGAATTTTCTGCTCAAAGCATCAGCAACTAGATTGGATTTTCCATGTTTGTAAAATATTTCAAAACTAATCCTTGCAATTTCGATGCCCATTTTTGTAGTTTTGGTGTTTGTATCCTTTGTAGTAAAAGGTTATGCAAACTCTTTTGGTTTGTATATATGTCGAATTGTTGCCCGATAAGGTATTGACTCCACTTTTTTACTGCCTCTGTAACAACAAACATTTCTCGCACATAGACAGAAGCCAGTTGCATACGTGGACACAAATTTTTATTGAAGAAGGCAATAGGATAACCGCCTTGGGACAAAACTGCACCAACCGTAACTCTTGAAGCATTTGTTTCAACAATTATTTTTTTTGTAAAATCTGGCAACGCCAAGACCGACATGTCAGTCATATGTTTTTGTAATTCTGTAAAGGCTAAGGCCGCCTCTGTACTCCATAAAAACTTAATGGAATGTAACACATCATTTAGGGAGCGGCGAAAGTAGCATAATTACACATAAAACGGCGATAAAAACTAGTAAGACCCAAAAACCTGCAGAGAGCTGTGAGTGAACGCGGTTGAGGCTAGTCCAAAATGACCTTGACTTTTTCTGAATCGGATGCAACACCACCCACTAAAACCACATGACCAAGATAACGGACTTAATTCACTACAAATACACACTTGGATAATTTTACAACAAAAGAATGTGATTTTAACAGTTCAAAAATAACCTGCAAATGAGTTAAATGATCATTAAGATATGCACTATAAATCAGTATGTCATAGAAGAAAACTAAAACAAATTTTCATAAATGAGGGTGCAATAAATCATTCATAGCCGACTGAAAAGTGGAAGGGGCGTTAGTGAGCTCGAAGGGCATAACGAGGAATTTGTAATGCCATCAAAAGTCCAAAAGTTGTCTTACGTGTGTCCTCCAATGCAACTCTGATATGGTCGTAATCTGATCGTAATCAAGAGGAATGTGATGGTCATGTAGGCGTTTAGGTGGAAGGCCTGAGTGTTGTTGGAAAATTGTTGGCTAGTTTTGGATTAAGTTATGAATTTTTTGGTATAACTCTGGTGGGAGGGATTCAAAAGGGGAGGAATCAATTTGTTGAAAGGTCATTAAATGAAACGAGGATACATAGTTAGTGTGAATAAGATAGCAAAGTTGGTGGAAAGTGGTATGGGTTGGGTGAGATGTAGGGTCTCCCTTTAAAGTTATGGATTTGTCTTAATGGGTAAAAGTGATGGAGGGGATAGAGCAATCTACCTGAATTTGGCCCAAGGTGTGTAACCACGCCATGCCCAAAAACACATAAGCGCCTTCAATGGGCAATGAGTAAAAAGGAAGTTAAAAGGGTTTGTTTTGAAGAACAATTTGCACATTATTGCAGATTCCTTCACATTGTAAATATGATCCATTTCCCACCATTGTTGAAAATTGAGGGATATGGATTGCCTTGAGGTTGAGATGGTGAGTAAATATGATTTGTATCCACGAGTACTGTAACACCCCACTTCCCAAACTTAAATAAAATGTGAATAATCAATTAAAATATAAGAGTTTCTCTTCCAAAAGTAGGATATTACTTTTCACAAAAATTTCCACAAAACATTTCATTAAAAGATTTTCAAAATAGGCAGCGGAAAAAGAAGTTTGTCATAATATATATACATATATGTACATCATCCCATACATCATGTTCAGCCATCTGCCCAAAATATACAAACCATCATCAATGAATCCATCAAACATGATACGACACGGAGTATAAACAAAATCATCAAACAGATAAATAACTCCCAAAAGCCCCGTGTTATGTATCAGAGCATCCCTACGACTCGACTCGCCACAATCCAAGCTAGCTACGCACCTGGATTGTCTGTACTTCCGAAGAAGCACCGACCACAACAACAACAAGGGGTGAGAAATCACGATCAAAATTATAACGGTAATAATGTACATGAATAAAAGGCAGACAACACATAAACATCATTCATCATACATCAATCCGGACCTACTGTCCCACGCCAACACAACACACCAACAATGCAACATATGCAACTCGAAACAATGATATGCGGTACCGACTCAAACTCAGGATAGATCACTTATGCTCCATCTGAGACATGATCTATCCCTACCACGCTCCTCCTGAGCCCATATAATCAATTTCAGGATAGATCGCTTACGCTCCATGCGAGACACGATTTATCCCTACTACGCTCCTCCTGAGCACATATAATCAATTTCAGGATAGATCGCTTACGCTCCATCTGAGACACGGTCTATCCCTACTACGCTCCTCCTAAGCACATATAATCAATTTCAGGATAGATCGCTTACGCTCCATCCGAGACACGATCTATCCCTACTACGCTCCCCATTTGGAGTACGAGTGAATCACTTACGCTCCATCCAAGACATGATTCAACCCGTCCACATGATATGCAAGACACCAATGCACACAGCAAATACAAGCACCCACGGTGCACACGATCCTACTGATCCATCATCATACACCACATATCTATATAGATATTTATATGCATATATTCCACACATCACCACATACATGTATCATGTCATACACCAATCGAAATATCTACATCAAACGATTAACACGGAAATTACATTCCAACACCACACATACACTCTCCCTAATTCAACATCAATCTCATAATCAATCACGACCAACAAGGGTCCAACAGCACAAAAGAACATAACAGCACATCACAAAAAAAAATACAAAACACTGTCATGCTCGATGGCTCACTCGCTAGGCAAAGCATCAGCGAATGCTCGCTACATGCTCACTCAGCGAACTCCCTAGTGAAGCCAGACAGTGGCTACTGGAAGCACTCGCTACCCAGTTTGCCCAGCGAATCCCTAGCAAAGATTCGCTACTCACTCGCCCAACGAAGCAGCTGGCGAACGTCTGCGATTTCAGAAAAATAATACTGCTCAGAGTCGGTAAAATGCCCCGAACTCAGTCGATTCTACTTCAAACCAGACCCCGTCATATCAGACCAATATTCCATAACCCAACTACAACATCTATCCTCGATTTAGCCCGATTAAATGTCATCTCTACTCATTTAATCAACTTCGGCATAAACTTCGAACTACCCGGAAACCCCCAAAATTGATCAAACAACACATGCAATGGAATCAACATATCATCAACAACTCAGAATCACTACACCAAGTAAAACATAATCATCAAACTTATGGGGTTAAGAGGAATCCCCTTCTACCTAATATTCATGCATTCTACCAATTTTAGCGGATCCCCCCCCCCCCCCTTTACCTCAAATGCAGTTTCGATCAATGAATCTTCAAGAATTCCACCGCCAAGCTCACTTCTTCTTCCTCTTGATCGCACTCTTCAAGCTTGCTAGACCGTGTTCTTCTTTCCTTCCTTGCTCGTGTTCTTCTCTTCCTCTATTTCTTCCAAAATGTCACGTTCCTTAAATAATTAAAATGGGCGTTACAAGTACCATGACTGATAATCCTCCAATTAGGCCTTTCAACTTGAGTGTTTGGGGTGGGGGTGGGGGGGTGAATTTGGCGATCAAAGCTTGAGTTGAGAGTTGAAAGCAAGTATCTCTTATGTCTTACTCATTTGTGTCATTGTCAGTGTTGTCTCGAACTAGATTATGTTCATCCAAAACTTCATCTTCATCCAAAAGAAGGAGAAATCTAGTGGTGGAAAATTTGTGTCCATGAATAAACTTTTCATCACAATTAAAACATAACCTTTGAGCCTTCGTTCTTGAAGTTAGGATTGAGAAAGGAAATAAATAGGGAGTTTTCCAGGGATGGTGGATGAGTGAGGTTTGAAAGGATTAGTCCCTTGTGGAGTAGGAGAATTGGGATTTTTTTTGGGTTGGGAGTTAGGGGTAATGGTGCTGGGTTTTTGGTAAGGGCTTGTGAAAGACTTGGAGAATTTCGGTTTAGAAGCTTTAAGTTTAGATTCAATGAGTTTAGCAAGCCCAATAGCTTGGGAGATTGAAATGAGTTTATGAATAGCCATCTCACTTCGAACCTCTGATGTCAGCCTCAAATAAAGCAATTTAAAATTGTGTCGGCAGGCAAACCAGCAACTTGATTGTCCAATTTTTCAAACTTAGCTTGGTATTCCACAACAGACCCTTCTTATTTTAGTTTGAATAATTCAGCTTGATGATTCTCATAAGAAAAGGGACCAAAACATAATTCCAAGGCTTTTGTGAAAGAAACCCAATCTGATAATAATAAATTCTAATGCATTCATTTAAACCAGCCCAAAGCTTCATCTTTCATGTAAAAGGAAATTAATGATAATCTATTTTCATGGGGCAGATTATAAAAACTGAAAATTGCTCCGCTTGGAACAATCATTCTAGTGGATTGGTATCGTCGAACATAGCAAGCTCAAGTTTAGGGGTACAAAAGTGTGGTAAAGGTGGAATATGGGGAATATGAGGGTAATGGTTTTGTTGGAAAATGGAAAGATGAGGGTAAAGGTGGTAAAGGAGGAATGTATTGTGAGAAATGAGGTGGTGGTTGAGCTGCTGTGGTACGCAGCATGGCTGCTACACTAGGTTGGGTGGTGGAGTTAGAAAAGGTGGTCAATTGTCTTAAGGGGGTATTTGTGGGTGATATAATATGAATAACAGGGGTGGGAACCATGGATGTAGATGAAAGTTGCTAAGTAATACCTGAAGAATTTGCTGCTTAATGAAAAGTAGCAAATTGTTGTTGTTCCTTTTGCGAAAGGAGCTTGTGGAGGGTGGACATGACGGACTCATACCTAGAATCTGAGATTCGTGTTTCATTTTCCATTATGGTGTGGATCTGACCTAGATTCTGCTCCAGACCTAGCTATGCATTAACCTTGTCAAACATTTGTTGAATTTGTGTCATAGCATTCTCAAGGTGAGTGTGAGCAGTTTGGACAACTTCCTCAACAATTTCTCTTGGGGAAGGGTTTGGGGGGTTTGGGGGAGTCATGAGAACAAGATTGAAAGCACAAAATGTTAGACAACACTAAGTTAACCTAAAGATCTAAAATGGAAAAGGAAGATAAAACACAAGACATAAACTTTTCAGAATTTTATTGATTCTCAAACAAAAAAAAGATGATAATAAATAGCTAGGGTTTCTAAAAGAGCAATTGGACCATGGGCCTAACAAAGCAAAAAACACAAACAACAAAGAATAAACACTAATTGAACCCCCTAATTAATAGTAAAAAACCTTCAATAAAACTATATTTTTTTAATCTTTAATAGATCTTAGACTCTTCGTATCAAAATAATACAAACTCTCCAGATAACCAAAGATCACAAGGTTATACTTGCCAAAGGAATTAGAAAACCGAGCTAGTTTTAGAATTGGTTTGTTATCGAAAACTGTTAGGTTTTTTTATAAGCAACAAATTCACTATATTGGCATACTAGGTGTACACCAAACCAATACAAGGATAAGATCACCCCAAGCTACAAATGGAGATGAACATCAATACAATAAGAGTTTTTACACCAAGAAATCAAAAGGTGATTTAAACCAATCATAAAAGCTGCACCTACGAGATGGATTTGATCTATATCCCAACTAAAAACATGGGGTTTGAATAACTCTAGAAGTGATATCCTCAAGATTATCGATCAAACTGTTGAAGATGATTTGGTTCCGTGTCCACCATATTGTCCAACACGTAATAATCCAGATGTAGCTCACAGATGTTTTGGAAGTTTTCTGCACCAATTTCACGAACCATTCTAAGAAGTGATCTCAGACGTTTACCTCATCCATCCAAGAAATGCCTAACCAATCAGCCACCATGCGCCACACCTTTTTAATGGAAGGGCATATGCACATTAAGTGGTTCGAATCTTCAATGGCATTGAAACAAAAGACGTATACGGTATCATGTGGATTGGAGATTATTCTCCTGGCTAGAAGATTAGCCCTTGTAGGAATCCTGTCCCAAACAAGACGTCAACCAAAGACTCACGCTTTGAGTGGAATAACAGTAATCCATAACACTTCTAAAACAGCCTTGAGATTAATCTCTATCACAATACCATGTGCAGAATGTCGCAATGCTTGGTAGTATGGTCGAACCACAAATGAACTTGATTGGCCTGATTTCCAAACAAAAGTATCTTCCACTTCTAACCGTGGGTAAGCAAACCTAATCAAGGTCTGCATATCAAAAAGTTCCTGCAACAGCTCCGCAGGTATGTGATTCATCATGGCCTCAAAATGCCATTGCAAGTCATCATCCCGCCACTCCCCTATAACAACAACAAATTTCAGAGATGACAGATCATATAACAACGGAAAAAGATAACGAAGGGGTACCTAGTCAGCCCAACAATTAAGCCAAAAGGATATTCTCTTGCCATTGCCTAGTATGCACGAGAGTCGGTCCAAAAATCCACCACTCAAGTTGGAATCAGCAATGTCCATAAGATTCCTCCACCATAAAATTCCTCCTTAGAAACTGATGACGACACCTTGCATAAAATTCTTGAGTGCCGACAACCATATTTGCTTTCAAGAATACCCCGCCAAATGAAAAACAGTTCAGAGATACAACACTAAATCCACTTTGAAAGTAATGTGATATTGAATGTTTTTAGGTCCTTGATTCCTAACCCGCCACGATCTTTCAACATACAAAATTTTATCTCAACTTATCCAAACAATACTCTTCTTTTCCATATATTAGGAAGATCCTAAAGTCTCACATTGGTTGGAGATAGAGCATCGAAATAGTTTATAGAGAGAGAGAGAGTGACACTCCTCACCTTACCAACCGGTTTTGTAAGGTTGTGTTAGGCCAAACGTTAATATGGTATCAGAGCCTATCAATCAGACCTTGGGCAACCCACCGTTTAAATCCACGCACCAAGTCCAAAAAGAGTGATGGACGTGAGGGGGTGTATTAGGAAGATCCTAAAGTCCCACATTAGTTGAAGATAGAGCATTGAAATAGTTTATATAGAGAGAGTGACACCCCTCACCTTACTAACCAATTTTGTAAGATTGTGTTATGCCAAACTCTAATACCACAAAACCATTCAAAAAAAATTGGATAGCTACCAAAACTTTTAGCACCTTAACCGGAACTTTGAAAAACACCCACGTGTATGATGTCTAAGAATTATCCATTGAAGTTGGAAGAAAGACTTTCATATCTCCTATGGACACTTACTGAAAACCTGTGTATTTTATTTTGAAACAAATAAAATTGTAATTTGTATGTCGGTCTCACTGTTAGATATTTAATGATAATTCATGTAATTCAATGGTGTTTAATTGAAATGAGTGAATTGACATGTATGTGTGGATATGTGCTCAAGGATGGTTAAACGTCGGTTTATTGAATTGAAGTTAAATTTAATAAATATGTCATACATATTTAAACATTCACAATTTAATAAAATATATATTTTAAAAATCCATTATAAATTTAATATAACAATAAAATAATATAATTAATCTTCATTTAAAAATAATTTAAATAAATTATTAAAATTAAAATCATCGAACATCTAAATTAAAATTCAAATAATTTATAACATCTATGAATTATTAAGAATAAACAAATATATATATATATATATTTAACCTAACAATAATAAGCAAATACGAGTTGAACAACTATAAATAAATTAGAATTGAAAAGTGACAAATAATTTGAATTGAACAATGAATTATATTAAGTTGAACGATATGACTATATTTTAAAAAAACGACGTAATGATAATGAAGTGTTAATTGAAAGAAAAAAAAATTATAATTGAAGGATAGAATTTAGAAGTTTGTAAGATCATTAAAGAAAATAAAGAATTCTTTTTTTTAAAATAAAATTTTAAGTTTTGATATTGAAATATTAAATTTAAAAAATATATAAAAAAAAGGCTAAAATTTTATGCATTTTAATAAAATGGATGGTTTTATAAAATTGACTCAGATTCTTTAGTTCAAATAATTTTAGACAGTTAATTTAATTTTTTCGATTCTACTTCAATTTTAAGCTATTAGTATTTTTTAAGATTTAATCAAACCAAATTTAATTTAAATTCTCGGTTCAACCGCTCGAGCCGTCGGTCCAATATAATCTGATTTTGCTTACATTATTGAGCTCTTGTATACCGTTGATGGTTCTCATTAGAGTGTCAATGTTAGACATTAGGCTTATGTATATATGACAATTTTTTATTAGGGTGCTGATGTTAGATGTTAAACGTTTGGCTTGTGCGCCTCACTTATATATTGTCACATTATGTGCAAATGTGAATATTAGTCCTAAGTACTAACCCTTTAGATTGAAAAATATATAGTGTATTATATTTGATAAATATTTTATTATTAAAAGGAAAAAAATAGTGTCTCGTAAAAATTTGACTCAAAATCATTAAATATGTGAGGTTTTAAATTTGAGTCAATATTACCAGAAACCATGGGCATAGCATTGGGGCAGATCGTGACGGGTTTAAGCAGATACCTTACCTGCAGTCGCTTTTCTAAAATGGATCTGTCCCGTACCCGCATTCAATTGAGGATAAAAAATTATGAGTCAAATCCACCTTTAATGGGAAACGGATTTTCCGTCCCATTCGCAAAATTATTATTTTTTAAATAAATATTATTTTATAATAATAAAAATTAATAATTTAATTAAATAATCAATTATTTTTAGCAAAATTATTTTTAAAAATTAAAATAATTCTAATAAATATATAATAATAATAATAATTAAAATAAGACATAAAAATAAATTAAAATAAACAAGACGGAGGTGGAGTTGGGTGCGGGGCGAGTAGTAGCATCTTCGCTCCTGTCCCCACACCCGTAATAAAACATTAAATTTTACCTGCACTCACATCCAATTAAATCAGAATTTTTTTATTAATTTCGAGATAGGTCTGGATGTGTTCAGACAGATCTTAGTTACCTTGTCCAGTCTACACACCATTGTTATTGGTAAGACTCTTCTTGCTACGCTGGACATTTTTTGTATAGTTGATGACCTCTTAACTTTAGTTTTTCATGATATTGATGTTAAATTTTTGTCAAAATACTTGTAATAAGTTGTGTGTTGAGGAGTATCCATTTGGAATCTTTGACAAAAATATAATGGAAGTTTTCACGTGGGAGCAATGGTAACAATGACAAGGAAGTGCAAATATTGCTCTTTGTTGTCATGGAAAGAAATTGAGCACTTGAGATCAAGTTATAGACCTAAAAATAACATTGTGTGGAAGAAAACTCATAATGTTTAAATTTCTTTGTTTGTTTTGTGGGTAAATAATAATAAAAAATAATAATAATAAGTATGAGAAGTTTAACATGGAACTTGTCTAGTTCGACAAATCAAAGTATTATTTAAACCCTTTTCAAACAAATTTTTAGAAAGAATCGGATAGTTTTTGAATTGGATTTCAAATGTGTTTTTAGTTCATTTTTAATTGATAGGTTTTTATAGAAAAATGGATTTATAATATATTTTTTAAAGATGTTTTTGAAAGGAAGGTGTTATTATTTCGTTTGAATGTGCTATTTATTTTTCTAATTGCTTTTATTTTATTTTTTACGAGTAGTGATTTTGTGTTCTGATTCATCTTTGTAGAGAAAATAAGTGTGAATTGTGTGGAGAAACAATTGTGAGTTCTGAGTCCCACATTAATTAGAAAAGTGGAGGTTAAACACTTTATAAGTAAAAAGATTTATACATATATCACCTTAAGATTTTGGGTAAATATGTGGTGTCTCTCTCACTTGTTTGGATGAGTCTTTGACCTTTAAGTGAGTGTTTGACCCAATATGAATGCTTCCCCCTTGTGATGATCTAGTCGAAGAAATCTTTGCATAGAAGACGCTATGATCTAAGACTTATAAAGATTTTTGCCAAGATTGGAGCTCGACGACGTCCATTGGAAGAAGCGTTTCAACAGATGGAGTTTAAATGAGGATGATAACTACCTTTTGACCTTATTTATTTCTTAGGACACGTGGAGGATTTTGAGGCGACAAAATGCATACGGTGTGGAACGTGACGCATTCTGGCGAAATAACCGTTAGATGACGCTTATTTTTTATTTAGTATAAATAGAGCACGTAACATTTAGAATAAGGGTGTTCAACAATTGTACAAAGCTCTACATTTTACTCCTAGTACCTGCATGTGAGAAAAGAGTGCTTTTGAGAGAATGTACATTTGAATACCTATCTTTACAATAAAATGCATTTAAATTTCAGTCATTTACCTTTACTTGCAATTTACTTGTCTTTTCTCTTAAAGCAATTTATCTTTCTGCAATCTACATTTCTTTTCTTACTTAAAAGAAATCACAATGTTCTCTTAACAACTTTGGAGAATATTTGAAGAACATTGTATAAGATCATTAAAACCAAGAACTATATAACAACACATGTCCCTATAAGTGACCAAAGACTTAGTAACTTTGGAGGACTAGCGGTTGTTTGCCATTTTCGATGGTAAACAGGTGGTCATGTGGTGTATCGCATTGAAGTGCCCATGATGAGATAAGGGTGTCTCTCAATGTCAGTACAAGCATGTGGATGAAAGAGCTTCCACTTAAGGGGGAGCAGAGTAGATGGACTCACACTTGAGAGGAAGATTGTTGAGAAACAAGTGTGAGTTCTAAGTCTCACATTACTTAGAAAAGTGGAGGTTAATCACTTTATAAGTAAGAAGACTCACACACCTATCACCTTAAGGTTTTGGGTGAATATGTGGTGTCTCTCTCACTTGTTTGTCCAAGTCTTTGATCTTTAGATGAGTGTTTGATCCAATGTGAATGTTTCCCCCTCATGATGACCCATCAGCTTTTTTCCAACAAAAACTCATAAAATTATACTTCAACTTGTAATTTTTACAAGGACAAAATTACAAACTGTCCCATACAATTGCAAAATTTAAGGAGAAAATTGCAAACCCTTCAAATTATAATTTTTAAACGGAAAGATTGTAAACTTTCTCTCAATTATAATTTTTGGACAGGAAAATTGCAAACCCTTTCTCAATTGCAATTTTTGGACGGAAAAATTGCAAACCCTCTCAACAAACTATTTTTGAATGGAAAAATAGGAAATCTTCTCTAAACACACAACTATCCAAATCCTCAAAATACTCAAAAGACTATATTTTGCTTCTTCACACATCAATTTCGTGAATTAATGAATTTAGATGTATGAAGGATGATCAAATAGAAAATGAAAGTTGTGGATCTTGAATCCATTTTAAAGGAGCAAAAAAGAACAAAGAGTGTACTTTTTGTGTATTTTGCTTCAACGATGTAGAAACTTTGGACCATGTTATGATATCTTGTCCTAAGATTTCTTTGATTTGGAGACCGGTCTCGATTTGGTAGGTGTTCCTTGGTGCGAAAGAGATAACTATTGGGAACATTTGATGGAATGATTTATTAAGTTGGTTCATCGAACGTCGAAAAAATTCGCGTCTTTCATTTGGTTTTGTACTTGTATTTGGTGGGTTAGAAACTAAATTATTTTCAACAATGATGTACATTGTGTCGAAGATTTAGTCCATAAAATAATGTATACTTCGTGGTGTTGAGTTTCGATGGGTGCGGTCAATAGAATTCCTTGTACTTTCTATGAATGGTCTAAACTTTCTACTGATTTTTTGTAATGTTTTATTGGTTTGGTAGGGTTGTAAATTTATGTAAATCAAGCTTCTGTATTATATCTGTTGGAGTTTGGTTTGCTACTTGCATTCCTTTTGAATAGAAAGAATTTGCTTATTAAAAAAAAACAAAGAGTGTACTTTAGCTATAAAAAGAGTAACTTGAATTAGTAATGTTTTTTTTAATAAAAAACTATATAACAGAAATCAAGTCAACCACCATCACCTTAATTCTTAAGTAAAAATTAAACTCGTAGTAAAAAAAATTGTGTGAAACAAAAAACAATAACATCAAATAATTAAAATAGCTTATAATAAGTGATAGTTACAACAAGCACTTGAAGGTAATAAATAAGAACATAAATAAACTTGTTTATTCAATTCGATCAAATTGATTTACTTTAAAGGAGAGAGAAATTCTTTTATTCACTATACTTTCATGAATTTTTACAAGCTTTCGAAAATAGTCTTAACCCTTATACAATATTTGAGATAGATAATCGTGAAGATAAATATTAGAAGACTAAAAGTGGGTTTGTAAAATTAAAATGAAAATACATATATTTTTATAAATTTTAATCAAATATTCACTAAACCACAAATTTATTTACGAACTTATAATGCATTTAAAATGTAGTAGAGCATAATGAAGATTTTATTATATATTTGAAAGTTTTAGGACGAGATGAGACAAATTCTTCATTTCGCCTAAATGTGAGGGGAATAAATATGATGATAAGTGTTGGAATGAAATGGAGTTCATATCACTTTATTTCACTTTACTCCATTTGATTTTAAATCATTCAAACAATAAACTAGCCCTTCATTCCATCTCATACCGCTTTCCTCCATCTGATTTCATCGATTCAAACAAAACATTCATCTTTCTTCTCATCCTTTCCTAAAAAACTTTCATTTTTTAGAATTTTCTCTCTACACCAAAAAATATCAATCAAACATTTATTTAACATGTCCTATTAAATTGTTGATTCTTTAAAGATAAATTGTTTAATTGATATTTAATTATATTTGACAATGTAACCCTTGCTACCAATTTGTGCTCTAATGAGAAGGGCCGAAATGACCAAAATTTCACAAAACCAGATACTTTTTGTGAAATAAAATAATTTTAGTGAATTACTTCTCCCACCCTTAGGGGTGCTCAAACACCCTTGTGAAAAACCAAAATTGTCCATGGAATT
>CAWUDS030006327.1:0-37199 GCA_963859935.3 Lathyrus sativus | reverse complement strand
ATGATTAGGCATGGGTTTTTGGACTATATTTGGACCTGCCGTTCCGAAATTGATAGTCTTGTTGTCTAAAAGATCTTGCACAACGTGCTTAAAAGCATGGCAACCTTCTATATCGTGGCCTGGGGCCCCAGAATGAAACTCACAGTGTCTATTCGCATCGTAGCCGAACGGGGGAGCTCCCGTTATCGGCGCCAGAGTTCTTTTCTCTACCAGATTCAATCCCAACAATGTCTGCAACAAATCGGCATATGTTGAGGGAGGCTTCTCAAACACTCTTCTCGGTTTACTACCCTGGAATCTTCGTTGAGCCTGCTGTGCCCCCTGCTGAGGCTGCTGCTGCTTGTGGCATTGGTTGCTGCTGAACCAGTTGTTGTTGCTGGATTGGTTGTTGCTGATATGGGATAGTAACACTCGACACCTGCTGTGGCTGACGATATTGGCCTCTTCCCCTGCCTCGGCCTCGGCCTCGGCCCCCAAATACCGCGCTGGCTTCGCCCTGACGGCGCCCACCATAAGCTTTCCTATTACTGCCAGATGCAGTTGATTCATCGACTTGGAACTTTCCTTGCTTAATATTACGTTCAATCTTTTCCCCCATCAGAATCAGGTCTGAAAAACTAGCCAGAGACGTATGAAACAGCATATCATGAAACAGCCCTGTGAATGTGCCGACAAACATATCATTCATTTCTTTATCTTCTACAGGAGGACGGACCCTGGCAGCCATATCGCGCCACCTTTGCGCGTACTCTTTAAAACTCTCCCCCTTCTTCTGCGAAAGCCCGGCCAACTGGACCCGATTGGGCGCCAGGTCGCTGTTATACTTGTAATGGGCTACAAATGCCTCCGCCAATTGCTTCCATGTCTTGATATCAGTTGGCTCCAACCCCATGTACCACTCTAGGGAAGGGCCTGATAGACTATCCTGAAAGAAATGCATTAGCATTCTTTCATCAGTGGAGTATGCAGACATCTTTCGGTAATAAGCTCGTACATGCACTTTCGGACATGTGTCTCCTTTGTACTTATCGAACGCAGGCGCTTTGAATTTAATTGGCACCCTCAGGCCAGGTACCAAGCCCATGGTTGCCATGTCCAATCCCACAGCACTCTGATTCAAGACTCCCTTCATCTGCTCTTCCAGCATTCTAATCTTTTGGGAATCATCCATCGGCCCTTCAAAACCTCCTCTGGAGAAGGCGTCCTCCTGCTGATCTTCTTGCCACATACCGTTCCCAGCTCCCTACCCCTCATATGCATTATTACGTCCAGCTCTGATCTGATTCATCCCCGGACCTCGGCCTCTGTTGCCGTACCCTTGAACACCTCCAGCAGGACCAAAAGCCATATATCCAGTACCATTTCCGTTTCCAAAGCCCCCGTAGCCCTGATTGACCATACCATAACCATCTTGCCCAAAGCCTTGAGCATTAAAGCCATACTTGCCAGTGTTATCGAATCCCTGATCGTTGAATCCGAACCCAGTATTGACAAAGCCATTGCCTCCTAGATTATCTCCCAAATTGACATCACCCAGCCCAACATTATGGACAACAGTTTCATTCCCCACTCCGACGTTACCATTCACAGCAGCGGTAGCGTTGTTGACATTAGCAGCAGGCATGTTGACTACGGGCGGAGCCACTGGCGTGGGAGTGCCGTCTCCATGAGCAGTATCAACCCGGACAGACTGATGATCTTCATTACCATGACCAGCGTTTCGAGCCAACAGAGGCTGGACCATGGCCTGCAAATTCTCCTGCCCTTTTGCTATAGCTTCCATAGTCTGCATGAAGAGAGCGAGCTTCTCGCGCACATCCTGCATCTCGTTCTGCATTTGGTCCATGACTTTTCGACAGTTGGAGCGTGTAGAATAGCGGTGCGGATGTTGATCTGGAATCCTGTTAAGTACCTGATACAGAGCAAAAAATAAGACACCATCCAAAGATTACCTGTAATGCAATATGAATATGAATGCAATGCAATGTGTCTGTGCATTAGGGAAGTTTGTTCCCCCAGTTCTAGTGCGAAGGTGCCGGTGCAGTGACAGTGCTGACAATAGGAATATCGGAGCTGAATCATAGAAATCCTCATATATTGCAGAGAGAATCAATAAGCCCAGGGTACAATATCGCTGAGAATACAAAGAAGGCATGACCTCAACCAACAATCCTGGTGATGGTCAGCACTATGCAAATAAAGCATACAAGCTACTACATGAAATGATCAAATCCTCCCAAAAGTCTGGTACTCTTCTATCAACTTCTTGGTCTCCGGATGGCTTGGTCGATCAAGCAGTCCTTCGACAAGCTGGTTTCTCCTCTTAAGGACACGGCGTACGTCTTCAGCAGTTTCTTCCCATGTTGCTTCCCCGAAGCAATCTTCTAGCTTTCGCTTCTGAGACACCGCTTCATCTCTGGATTTGATTGCCTTGTTCAATGCATGCTGGACACTATACCGGGTCATCACTTCCTCCTCACACTTCTTGATGCTAGACTTCAACTTCTCTTCGAGGTCGGAAATTTGCTGCTTCAGCTTATCTTCCCTCTTCTTGTTGTTGGTGAGTGTGGCATTCCAAGTCTTATTGCAAGAAGAGATCTCTCGGTGAGCGATGTCAAGAGCCTTCTTTTTGGCTTCCAGCATGTCATGGGAACTTCTGAACTCTTGCCCCAGACGTTCACGCTTTTTCTTTTCCTCAGTCAACTCAGCTCCTAACCTGTTTACCAGCTCGATCTGTTGCTGGAAAGCATATACGGCCTTGTTTTTCTCACTGCGTACCTGAGCTAGCTCTTGCTCTAACCCTTCATTAATCTTCATCAAGGCTTCTTTTTCCTTCACAACTTGCTCGTAGGCCTCCCTAGAAACAGTAGTTGGCTCTTTTGCCGGGACGGGAACAAGAATTGGTGCATCTGGGAATGGCATCCTCAACTGACTAGCTCTCTCCTGAATCCAAACTCTATAAGGTGCATAGGCCTGACAGTCATTCTTTCCTAACAAAGGCTTCCCTCTGCGGTTAATACGCGTCCAGGCATGTTGCAACTTGGCCAATAATTCTCCCTTCAAATCACCCGTGAAGTACAGAGATTCCTGTACTTCTTCCTCCTGAGGTGGATTCTTCAGTGCATATCCGAACTGGCGAATGAATAGAGAAGGGTTGTAATTGATACACCCTTTTCTTCCTATCAACGGCACATTAGGGTACCCAGAACAACTGAAGATGAGCTCAGATCCCACCAGGTCTCGATCAAACCACTCCATATCTTCCGACGATAGCCTCATCAGGCGCTCTGGCCAACCAGCTGGGACTGTAGTCTCTGCAACAGATCCTCTCTTAGGAAGGTGACTCTCAAACCACATACTCAACAAGGGTACACACAGATGAACATTCTTTCCTCTTCCCTTCTCATTCTTATAATGCAGTGAGTGGTAGAGATCTCCGAGTAAGGTAGGTATAGGATTACCAGCGGCAAACAAGTAGAAGGCGTCGAAGTCCACAAAATCCGGTATATTAGGGAACAGTACTATGCCATAAATGCACAAGGCCAACACAGCATTGAAAGCAACCCAGCACCCGCTCTTGGCATACTCTTGGGCTTTACCAACTAAGAACTGAAATGAGAAGCCTGGAACTCCACGGGAAATAGTAGTCACAAGTTCAGAAGCATCAATATGCAAGGCTTTTGCCAATTCCTCCGGCTTGGGCTTGGCGTCATAATGAATGAATGGAACCTGGTTCTGCACGGGCAGCTCAACATACTCAGCGTATTCCTCCAGGGTTGGTCCCATAATAAAGTCAGAGAACGTAAAGCACCTCAAAGCAGGGTCGTAGAATTGCATCAAAGCATACAGCCCATCTAACTCTACCTCTGTAGGTTTGCACACTAATCTCAGTAATCTACCATAGCTCATCCGGAAACTCCTACGAACACCCTCATCAGCAAGAGAGATCAACCCAAGTAAAGGAACAATATCAGGAGTAGGCAATTTGTAAGCAACCGTTCTCCTTAAGCTAGTCATGATCAAACACTCAGAAGGCTGGGCACTAGAACTAGGGAAATGCAAATGCACCTGCAGCACAGACACACGTTAGTGAAATGCAAATGGTAATGGACATGCAGGCAATGCAATGCAAGTAACATGCAACAGGGACCAAAGCTGTAGCTGAATAGCCTGAACCCAATCAAGAAAGGCCTCAGATAGACCATCCAGAAGTCATCAGACCCTGGTCTCAGATAGACCTAAAATAAAACTCCAACACTGGTCTCTGACAAACCTCAAACCATAACTCCAACTGGTCTCTGATAGACCTCACATCACATCTCTAATTGGTCTCTGACAGACCTCAGAACTCTCCAACTGGTCTCTGACAGACCTCAAAACATATCTCCAAATGGTCTCTGACAGACCTCATAACCCTCCATAAATAACCCGGATCTCTGATCAAGAAATAACCGGTATCTGAAGGTCTGGTTACCTGCATAACCCCAAATCCCCTCACAGGTGGGTGGCCCTATAACTGGCACAAGGTACGGCATCCTATGCGGTCGTTGGCGTCACAGACTTTCAGGGTTGATGATACGATTCCCAGAAGGAGTGGCATCATCAATTCCTGAAGAGGCCTCACTTAGCCAACTTCCAAATGATCGGTCCCCAGAGTCGACAATCCAACTAACCAGCAACCCACGCCAACCAAAGGAAGGGGCAGGAGGCCAACCAGAGGAACCTCGTCTGAGTGTAGATTTCATGGGACACCAAAGCAAGCAAAGCAAGCGGGCGCCCACTAATTTCTACTCTAATTCTAGGTGCACTCAAGCCCAGGTCCGGCTTATCTCTCAATATCAGAACACCCGTCACACCCCAGATACAGCAATAATAATCAATATATAAAGCTGAAAATACAAGGTTAGAAATATAAAATAACTCCATACAAAATCCTCGACGGGAAAACAAGCGCTAGGATTGACTCTCAAAGGGACGTTGGATCCCAAATGCATAAGAACCATCGCAGTTCTTAGCAGCCAGGGGACGTTGGATCCCCAGCAGAGTCGCCAGCTGTCGCTACTGCGAAAATCGGCGCCGGCTGAACAGAAGAGTCGCCACCGTGCGTTATTTATCCCACGGGAGGGAAAGGAAACGCTCAGAGTAAACCTCGCACAACACGGGAAAGGTATGGTCATCGCAACCAAAACCTGGGTTCGGGAGTCGGTTACGCAAGGGGAAGGTATTAGCACCCCTCACGTCCGTCGTACTCGACGGGATCCACGCTTGTTTTCGGGTATGGATTGTTATTCTATCTACGCTAAAGGTCTGGGGTTAAAAGAAAAGAAAATGAAAATAAAAAAAGACTCGGCAAAGTATCGCACTTTATGCCTACGTATTCTCGCCTGGAACGAGAAATCAGAGTCAACGTAGTTCGCCTACCTACAGGAAAGGAGGGGAAGGTTGCTCGCTAGGATATCGCATCCTATGCCTACGTACTTTCATACAGCATGAAAGATCAGAGCAAACGTAGTTCGGGCCACGTACGACACAAGCTTGTCCTTGATTGATTTTATTCCTTCTGAAAAAGGGGTTCTTGATTAGCAGTCCAAGCGGACAAAAATGACGCTTTGATGAGTTCACATTCTTTTACGAAAGAAGTGTCTTTTATTGTGTTTGAAATCTTTATGTGTTTTTCTGTTTGTTTTGAGAAAGAAGAGACAGAACTCTAACCTACGGTTGCGAAGGGAAACAAACTAACCTAATGTTATCATGCATGGGTTAAGACCTAGTGTCTATCATGCTCCTCTCTTGCACAGAGAGAAACAGAGATCCTACGGGATAGGCAGAAACAGAAACAATACCAGATATATACAGTAAAGCAGTAAAATGCATGGATGCAACAGTACAAGCGAGGCAAGGGAGTCCCACTCAACCTCGAACCTAGAAAACAATAGGCAAAAGTGAACAGGCTTCACTTTCAACCCAGCAGGGTAAACAGCAAGCAATACAATCCAGAAAACCAATCAATACATCAACAATAGAATACAACAGCAAAAGAAACAGCATCAGCAGCTCTGAATCAACATCTAGATTCAAGTAATCTCCATTCAGCTACAGGCTTCAACAAGCATCAATCTCCATCTTCATGACCTTCAGGCAAGGGCTTTGATCATCATTCTCCTATCTGCAATGGCTTTTCTTCAAGCTCAAACCTCCAGGATGAGGGATTAGTCACAAGAGTGAATTGGGTGTTAAGCAATCAGTTGACTACCAAAGGTGGTGAACAAACTGCTTCTAACACAAGAGACATTTTCTCTCAAGAGTTCTATCTCATAGACACTATCACCAAGCCTTCCAAAGGAAGGGGGTGAGTGTCTTAGAGAGACTCTGAATCACAGAGAAGAATGGATGCAGACAAGGCAATCCATGTTTGAGAAACAAACTTTCTAACCTAGAGCTCTGCCTAGCTCCTAAACCCTAGTCTCCTCAGCAGCTGCTAGCTAGACCCTACTCCTCAACTCTGGCAGTTGATCTTCAATCTCTGGATCTCCAATGGTCTTCATCTCCTCAAGTCTTCAGCTCTCCCAAGTCCCCAGACAATCCCAACCCCCAAGCAAGCAAGCAATAATCCCCAGAGGGCACACCACACCAGTCAATCAGATATACAGACAGTATTAATAGCAGTAGGGGAATCCTGACTTTTTCTAAGGGATCTAATAACTACCCATAGCCCCTATAGTCCCATAACTAATCTAATTAAATCCTAAGTCCTAAGGGAAAAAATCAAACTTCCTAAGTCATCACCTAAAAAACCCTAATTTGTTCAAGTTGTTCAAGCCTACATTAATCACCTAAAATTAATTCCTAAAAATGGGAACTAAATTGAATCTACAAGTTGAATATCTAAACTAAACAACCTAAAAAGAATGAACAAAAAATATTAAAGCATGTAATAGAACAAAAATTAGTAAAATCATGCATGAAATGAAGCTATTTAAAATGTCATTTATTTAGAAAATATGGAAAAAATATGAAATAAAAATAAAAATGCAATTTTATTTTCCTATAATTTTCTACACATCCTAAAGAAAATAGTGTAAAAAGAATGAATTGAAAATGATTTTTTATGTATTTATTATGAATTAATGAAAATGCATAAAAAATATTAAAGAAAATAATGAAATAAAGGGAGGGGGGTTCATTAAGCAAGTACGCGCAGTTCATTTCAGGATGGGCCAAGCAGGGTAGGGTGCGCGTAGCACTTTGGATAAAGCCCAGAACAATTCAGAAACAAAGAAAAATAAGAAAGGCGCAGGGGGTGAAAATAGAAACGAAATCACGTTCAAAGTGATTGGGCTTGGAAACTGGGGGGTGGGAATATAAAGCTCACTCAGGCCCGCCCGTTTCAATTAATGAAACGGTGCGTTTGGCACCAACGCATTTCCCTCCAAATCAGAATTAAATCTCAGCCCTAGGATTACTCTCTTAGTCAAGGGTCCAACACGAAATGGACGGATACGATTGTGTCTTCTCCAATGGATCAATGAATTAGGGTTTCCTCTCCCATGGCAGCCATGCACGAGCAAAATTCAAGCTCTCCGTTCTCTCTCTCCAGGCCATGAAACGCCACGCTATAAACATGAAAATTGCTCTACATCTCTCCCTCTACACGTCTATGGTCTTGGATTGATCTGAAATTCAACACAACTCTCAACCCGATCGATGCAAGTTCTGGTTACCATGAATACACTCTGCAACTCATCATCACAATTCTCCATCAAACCTAGACTAAACTCCTCCATGACTAATGGTGATTATCCTGCGCTAACAACCTAACATTATAATGCACTAACCTAAGAGTTCTTGATCCAAACAGTTTCTACAACCTGCTAATCATCATCACCAAACCACTCCAAATTCATCCTAATTGCTCTACTAACATCCTACATTATATCTAAACTAACAACTCTATGCTAAACTAACTGAATCAAGCAATTTGAATGAAAACACACCTGGTGCAAAAGCTTGAAAACAGCTATGGAAACTCGTGGATCCACCAACACCAATGCTCAGATCTTGATCAGTGAGTGAAGCTCTTGCTTCTGTATGCAACACTTGAATGAAACTTGGCTTGAATCTTGATTTACAACTGAATTTGCAGCTTGTATGTTCTTGAAGAAAGTGCACGAAACTGAGCTCTAACCACCAAATCCTTGATTCAATTCTGATCTAGAATGATGATTGAATGTAGGAGAATCAATGTGGATGAAAATTGATGAAGATTTTGTGAGATTGAAGTGAAAATTCAATGAGAAAGAATGAGAGAATTTGGGAAATTCTTGATGAAAAAATGAGTCCAACCCTTGATCAATCTTCATTTCATGAATATATAGGGCTCACATGAACATTCTAGATCCATCTTACACATTCCCTTGCCTTCCAACTTTGATTCATTTTGGCTATGTTTCTTAAAATGCAAGTAACCATGAATATCTTTCTTTTTTCCTTCTAAACTCAAAAAAGTGTTTGAACCATTGTCTTTAGAATATCTTTTCCATTCAAAATCATATATTGGAAGTCTCCATTTGGACTTATAAATCTCCCAAACCATTTTTCATCTTGACTTTATTCAAATTATAAGCCATTTTAGTTCAAATTTGGACCAATCATGCAACTTCATGTTATGAGCTTTTCCAACAATTTGTGACCTTCTCTCTAGACTTAAAATGTCATTTGGAGCAAGTTTGATGTTGTAAGTTTTTCCATTTGAGGCCTCCTTGTATGAGTTTTGGACATAGGTTAAAATGACCTGTAATTCACAAATGCCCAAAATACCCTTTGCTTGCCAAGACCATAAGTTGAGTTCCACACATCATATGAAGGCATACTATACCATTCTAGAAATCTAAGACAATGAGGAACAATTCTTATGTTGACCAAGAATTCATTTGAGATCTCCTTGAGGGGTAAAAATTGCTTGGAAGTCAAGTCACCTTCACAGACAAAATTTCAGATACCTCAGATGACCTGTAACTTGCAAGGACCATAACTTGAGTTCTATAAATCTCCTTGATGTCTTCCACCACTAAAATTAAAGGTATTGAGATCCTCTACAAGTTTCATGTTGGCCAAGAAGCCATTTGAAGCTAGCATTTTGACTTATCTTGCTTGGAAATTTGACCTAAACTAGGGGATTTTACACAGAAACCCTAATTTAGAAACTCCTCTTCTCCTTGATTTCTCTTGAATTCTTCTTGGCATATCTCCATATCCTTCTTTATATGTCAAATGATGAACCTCACATCTCTCCACTAGACTTGAATGCCCCTTAAATCAGTCAATTGACCTAGGGTTGACCTAGGGTTGACCCAGATGAAACCCTAGTTGACTGCCTTCAGCTATAGCTCTTGTGCTTTCATCAATGACTTGTATCCTTCTCCAAATGACTTTCTAAGTCTCTCATAATGTCTAGATACTCTCCATGCCTTCAACTCACAGCTCACAACCCTCTTGTTGACCCTCAGATACCCTCAGCTAGGAGATGGACTCAAGGCTTGATCTGCTGAGCTCTTTGCTTTCAAATTCTTTCCTGATGACTTGAATGAGATTGAATTAGGATAATAACCTCTTGATAGGCTTCTAGAGATGAAAATAATGATTGGTCCCCTGTTGAATGACTTGCTATGCTTATGCTATGCAGATGGTTAGTCTATGTACATGACTCTATATGCAAATGCTAATGATATTGACACATAAACCAAGTGAATAAGGTTGGGCAAATTTTAGGGTGCAACACTCGTGCCAATCCTTGTAAGTAATAGTCATCTTCTGTACAATCTTCTTAATGTTCTTATTAGCAGCTTCAACTGCCCCATTCATCTTTGGACGATACGGAGAAGAGTTGTGATGCTTAATCTTGAACTGCGTACAGAGATCAGTAATCATAGTGTTGTTCAGATTGGAGCCATTGTCAGTGATAATCCTTTCAGGGATACCATACCTACATATGAGATTATTCTTAATGAACCGAGCCACAACATTCTTAGTCACAGATGCAAATGAAGCTGCCTCTACCCACTTCGTGAAGTAATCAATAGCAACCAGGATGAAACGATGCCCATTAGAAGCAGTAGGCTTGATCTCACCAATCATATCAATGCCCCACATGGCAAAGGGCCAAGGAGCAGTCAACACATTCAATGGAGATGGAGGTACATGTACTTTATCAGCATAGATTTGACATTTGTGACATGTTCTGGAGTGTTGATAGCAATCAACTTCCATGGTAGACCAATAGTAACCTGCTCTCAAAATCTTCTTTGCCATGGTATGACCACTAGAATGAGTGCCAAAGGTCCCATCATGCATCTCTTCCATAATTTCTGTAGCTTCCTTCTTATCCACACAACGAAGCATAGTTGAATCATGATTACGCTTATACAGAACGCCATTACTCAGAAAGAACTTAGCAGAAAACCTTCTCAGGAACTTCCTATCTTTGACAGATGCCCCTTCAGGGAACTCCTGAGCTTCAAGATAGTTTTTCACTTCATAGAACCAAGGCTTCTCCTCTGCCCCTTCAGTGTCAATCTCATTGCAGTATGCAGGCTTCTCAAATCTATCAATGGTAATCTTGGGAGCTTCATCATCCCAGCTGATCTCAAACATAGATGCCATGGTGGCCAATGCGTCTGCCAACTGATTCTCTCTTCGTGGAATATGTCCAAAAGTAATCTCTTTGAAATGTGGGATCAAAGACAACACATGTTCTCTGTAAGGAATGAGATTATCATGCTTTGTATCCCAATCTCCTTTAATCTGACTTACTACCAGAGCTGAATCTCCATACACCTCAAGGAACTGAATCTTCATATCAATAGCAACTTGCATACCCATGATACATGCCTCATACTCAGCCATGTTATTGGTACAATAGAAACAAAGTCTGGCAGTAATCGGGGTATGACAACCTTCAGGGGAGCTAATCACAACACCAACACCATTACCATGTGCATTGGAGGCACCATCAAAAACCATAGTCCATCGGGATCCTTGTTCAGGTCTGTCATATTGTCCAGGTTCTTTGGTAACAGACATAATGTCTTCATCAGGGAACTCAAAATTCATTGACTGGTAATCATCTACTGCTTGATGAGCCAAATGATCAGCAACAACACTCCCCTTAATGGCCTTCTGAGTAGTATACTGTATATCATATTCCGTCAAGATCATTTGCCATCTTGCAATTCTTCCGGAAAGAGCAGGTTTCTCAAATATGTACTTGATTGGATCCATCTTCGAAATCAACAAGGTAGTATGGGTCAACATATACTGTCTTAGTCGGCGAGCAGCCCATGCCAAAGCGCAGCAAGTTTTCTCGAGCAGTGAGTATCTTGTTTCACAGTCGGTAAACTTTTTGCTAAGGTAGTATATTGCCTGCTCTTTTCGACCGGACTCGTCATGTTGCCCCAATACACACCCCATTGAGTTGTCTAATACTGTTAAATACATAATCAAGGGTCTTCCATCAACTGGTGGCATTAAAATTGGAGGTTCTAGCAAATATCTCTTGATTTCATCAAAGGCAGTCTGGCACTCATCATTCCATTCCATCACCTGATCTTTCTTCAACAACTTGAAGATTGGCTCACAGATGGTAGTTAATTGGGAAATAAATCTTGCAATGTAGTTCAATCGTCCCAAGAAACCTCTAACCTCCTTCTTAGTACGGGGAGCTGGCATCTCTCGTATAACTTTCACTTTTGCAGGATCCACTTCAATACCTTTTCCACTGACAATGAAACCCAGGAGCTTTCCAGATCTAACTCCAAAAGTACACTTGTTTGGATTTAATCTCAACCTGTATTTCTTCAACCTCTCAAACAACTTGTGCAAATGATCAAGATGTTGTTCTTCATTCTGAGACCTGGCTATCATATCATCCACATATACCTCTATCTCATGATGAATCATATCATGAAACAAAGCCACCATGGCACGCTGATAGGTTGCCCCTGCATTCTTCAGACCAAATGGCATTACCTTATAGCAAAAGGTGCCCCACTGTGTCACAAATGTAGTCTTCTCCATATCTTCAGGTGCCATCTTGATTTGATTGTAACCAGAGAAACCATCCATAAAAGAGAATACCTTATGCTGAGCAGTGTTGTCTACCAGGATATCAATATGAGGAAGTGGAAAGTCATCTTTAGGGCTAGCCTTGTTCAGATCTCTGTAGTCTACACACATACGTACCTTACCGTCTTTCTTAGGAACTGGTACCACATTCGCAACCCACTGAGGATAAGAAGTTACGGCCAAGAACCCTGCATTGAACTGTTTCATTACCTCTGCTTTGATCTTTTCTGACATTTCAGGACGCATACGACGAACCTTCTGCTTCTTTGGACGACAATCTTCTTTCACTGGCAAACGGTGAACCACAATGTCTGTATCCACCCCTGGCATATCTTCATAAGACCAAGCAAAGATCTCCACATAGTCACGTAGCATCTGAATCAACCTGCTCTTGACACTGTCCTCTAAATCAGCCCCTATCTTGACCTCTTTTCTGTTTTCTTCAGTTCCCAGATTCACAACTTCGACTGGCTCTTCATGTGGCTGTATAGCTTTCTCTTCTTGTTGTAACAACCTAGCAAGCCCTACAGGTATTTTACAATCGTCCTCATTTCCGTCTTCAGTTTGATAGATCGGATTCTCGAAATTGTAATTGGCAATAGTAGAACTGTTATCAACTGGATCCAGAGTGGATGAGGATCTGTATTTTAGTGACGTGGGTGTGTGTAAGAACACATAGCTGATAAAGCAAAAATAAAAGAAAAGAAAGACAAGGAACACAATATTTACGAAAACGAAACGTCCATTGATTTTATTGAATGAAGTATGCAAATGAAATGACAACCCGTAACAAGCACACCATTGTGCCCCGGGTAAGGCACATGGCTTGAAAGTTTTAATTGTTCCAGAAATTACAAATTTAAAAACATAACACAGTAATAGTATTTACTCCTGACTAAAGGAGATAGGGATAACATCTTCAGCTTTCCAATTATTGAGTCCAGCACCCACAGTAGGAAAAATCCATGCCTCCAAGTTGTGGTCTTCATCTTGATCTCCCACAACATTGATAACCCCTTGATTGGTGATACGAACAGCACGAGCACGACGAACAACCTTCTGGGACTCTGCAGTGAAACCCAAACCAAACTTGTCAGACTTGTATGGAATATCAGGAAGCTGACCCCAAATAGTACAACCACCTTCTTCCACCATAGCTTTTGCATCATTGAGGGAGGCCATTGCCATTGTTGGAGGGTTTCTGATGACCACAGGAACCTTCTTCACAGCAGGAGGAGTCACACAATCCTTAACAGCCCAGGGAACCGCTTCAAATGACTGACATGGAGTTTCAATGTATTCACCTTCTACTTCCAGATACTTGAAAGTGTTTACATGGCTGACAAAGTATTCTTCCTCTCCAAAGACAGTAACAACTTTTCCATTCACCGGATATCTCAACTTTTGATGTAATGTGGAGGTCACAGCACCTGCCCCATGGATCCAGGGACGACCGAGCAGACATGAGTACGAAGGACGAATATCCATCACATAGAATGTAGTAGTAAACACCTGAGAGCCAACCTTGATTGGAAGATCAATTTCCCCATGCACTACTCTTCTAGAACCATCAAAAGCCTTTACCACAATATTACTGGGCTTCAATACCGTATCTTCAGGACTCAGCTTGTTCAGGACTTCCTTAGGCAACACATTCAGAGAGGAACCATTGTCTATCAGCACATGAGACAGGGTAGTGCCCCTGCATTCAATTGAAATATGCAAGGCCCTGTTATGATTCCTCTTGGCAGGGGTCAAGTCAGCATCAGAAAATCCTAACCCGTTGTCATAGGTCAGGTGAGCAACACAATTCTCAAACTGGTCCACAGAAATTGCACTGGGTACATGAGCCATCTTTAGAAACTTGATCAATGACTTGGCATGAGCCTCAGAACATAATAACAGGGAGAGCATAGAAATCTTTGAGGGAGTATGCCCCAGCTGATCAACAATATCATAATCACTCTTGCGAATGATTTTCAATACTTCTTCCATCTGCTTAGAGAGGTCATCAGCAGCTGGCACATCAGTAGATACAGGCTCAATAACAGGACCCTTGCCCCGAGCATCAGTGGTGGAAGTAACAGCAGGGGTAACTGCACTCTTAGAAGCAACTGGAGGAGAGAAGACTCTTCCACTACGAGTGATCTTGCTAGATCCAGCAATATTATCGATGTCAACAGGCATATCAGGTAAAGGCTCCTGCTTGACACCATGGATGTAAACATCAGACCCATAGTGCCAAGGCACAGCTTTGTCAGATGTATAAGGAATAGGACCAGGAGTGGTAATGATCAGAGGAGCTACTCTGGCTTCAGCAACAACTTTCACAGGACCTTCAGCAGTAATCTTGATTGGGTCCTGATGAGTGATTTTAATGGGACCCTTTGAAGTGATTCTTAGTGGTACTTTGTCAACCATGTTAACCTCTTCAATCTTCTTACCCTGAGTCAGATGATCCACCATACTTTCTACAAATGCTGGTCTTCTTTCAAACACTATAGTATATTTATCCATGAGACGTTGAATCCCATCTCTCAAAATGAAGCAACTATCCGGCTTATAGGTACAATATAGACAATCTTCATGACAACCTGGAAAGATCCCAGCTTGTACTAACCTCTTTTTGATAACAGACAATGGTGTGCTCAACTCCATAACTGAATAGACATGCAGATCTTCATCAATATCTTCATCAATGGCGTTGACAGTCTTCTCGTGATTTGGCATTGGAGCTGTAATCACATTTGGAGTACCTGGTGGATCAAACTCAATTTCTCCAGCATCAATCATATCCTGAATTTTGTTCTTCAGGACCCAGCAGTTATTAGTATCATGTCCTGGACAGTTTGAATGATATGCACATCGTGCATTGGGATTGTACTTGGGAGAGGTAACATTGGGATTCTGAGGGGCCTCCCTCAGGGTAATAAGTTCAGCTTTCAACAAGTGTTGCAATGCCTGAGCCATTGACATGTTGATCTTCGTGAACTGTCTTCTAGCCCTCTGTTGGTTGCCTTGAGGCTGCTCTGTTGTTACAGGAGTTGGATTTGAAATATGAACTGCACTAACAGACTGATGCCTTCTGTTACGATCAGGCTGACCATACACAGCATTAGATTCTTTCTTCCCAGTGGGAGGCTTCTTTGCAGCACCTGATGAAGAAGTGCCCACTTGGATCTTACCACTCTTGATGCCATTCTCTACTCGCTCTCCTGTCATGATCAACTCAGTGAAGCCAGATG
Source organism: Lathyrus sativus (assembly GCA_963859935.3). NCBI lineage: Eukaryota > Viridiplantae > Streptophyta > Magnoliopsida > Fabales > Fabaceae > Lathyrus > Lathyrus sativus. The sequence goes on along the minus strand of CAWUDS030006327.1, from coordinate 21,834 downwards.
ATGAGCTTCCAATGAGATGACTGTAAAACGGACCATTCAGCGTACACATGAACATATCAACCAACTCCCTATCAGTCAAAGGGGGTTGAACTCTTCCAGCTAAGTCTCTCCACTTCTGAGCATACTCCTTAAAGCTTTCTTTGGCACCCATAGACATGCTTTGAAGCTGCATGCGAGTGGGGGCTAAGTCAGCATTGTATTGATACTGCTTGTAGAAAGCTTCAGCAAGGTCATTCCAATCTCTGATGTTGACACTCTCCAACTGATAATACCACTCTAGCTGAGCTCCAGCTAAACTCTCTTGAAAGAAATGGATCCACAACTTTTTATCAGCAGTGTGGGGTTGCATTCTTCTGACATAAGACCTCAGATGCAATTTGGGACAAGAGACCCCATCATAGACAACAAATGTAGGAACTTTGAACCCAATGGGTATGACCACCCCAGATATCAAGCTCAAATCCTCAAAATCCAGCCCAGATGATTTCTGTAATTCCATAGCATCCATTCTATCCACCAGCATCTTGAATTTGTCTTCGTTAGGCTCATGGTAGTAGTTAGCCTCAGAATCAGAGTCCCCCATAGTGTTGTGGAGACTGCCTCTCTCCTGCTCAGATTCTTCAGATTCATAGTCTTCAACCTGTTCCTTGGTCCTGACAGGACCTTTGAACCTTCTTCCCATGTTGAGCAACCCAGCAGACCTTCTAGCCTTCTTAGTCTTCTTGGCCAGCAGTGTCTTCAATTCATCCTGCCCCTTGGATAGGTTCAGGATCAGCTCTTGGAACTGTGCATTCTGTGCCTGGAGATCCTTAACTGATTGTTCAAGAGCCATTGCTGAAATAAACAGCGAGAAGATGAGAAACCTGTGCACAATTATAAACCTGTGATGCAATGATATGGGAATGCTTATGCAATGTTTTCAAGGACCGCAGGATTTAAATTTGCTTAAACAAACAAGAAAGTAACTTTTTATTAGTAATAACTTGTTTTGCCTTTTAGGCTTACAAAAAATGAAAACGAAATAAGTACAAAAGATGGGGTTTTAAGTCTCCCATGGACGTTTCCTCTTTGTGTTGAGGTATGAGTTGAGGTTTCGTTCCTCATGAAGTAGCTTTGTTAGCTCTAGGATCCTTGCTTGGCTTGCTTTGTAATGAGCCTCGAAAGTATCCCTTTGCTCTTTCAGTTGGATCCATGATCTCTGCAAGTCTTCCATATCAGTAGGCATGTCTGGGTGAAGGATGGTATAAGCTGTGTCTCCTTCAGCAACAGGTTCCATGGTAACTGGTAGGATGGCAGGATATGGCATCATGAGTGTCTGAGCACGAAATCGTACCCATCTGAGATAAGCCTCCATAGGAATGGTGTACTTAGGCTCCAGTGTCTTGCTGTCAATCCTGTTTACCTTTCCCCAAGCTCGTATGAATCTCTGACGGTAACCCTGAAGATCGTTGTCGTAGTCAAACACAATGCCCTGAATCAACATGTCATGTGGACCATCGCTCCGGGCGTAACCAAACTGTCGTAAAGCTAGAGATGGGTTGTAGGTGATGCCTCCTCTTATGCCTAGAAGTGGCACATTAGGAAACTCCCCACAACGGTCAATGATGGTGACATTCTCCATAGATCTGGAGCACCAATGGATGTCTGAGTGAGAAAGTGACATGATCCTCTTGGACCATCTGAACCCTTGCTCGTTCTTCATTACTGAGCGAGGAAGGTGAGAAATAAACCACATAGAAAGTAAAGGTATGCAGCACATCAAAGTTCCTCTTGCCCTTGTAGTACGGGTGTGAAGAGAATGTAGGATGTCTCCAAGCAATGTAGGCACTGGATTGTGACTCAGGAAAATGTTGATGGCATGAACATCTATGAACTGATCTGGATTGGGGAACAACACTAAGCCATATATCAGCAAGGCTAAGATCTCCTCAAAAGCATCATAGCTCATGGCCTTCAAGAACATTTGAGCTTTATCCATTAATACCTTGGCAAGAATACCTTTAACTCCACTTCTCGTCTCTAGAACAATGTCAGACTTCTTCAGATGTAGAGCTGCAGCAATAACTTCTGGTTTAAGCTCCTTCTCTAAGCCTGTGAATGGCTTCTGATCAAGAACAGGTATACCCAGAAGTTTAGAGAACTCCTCCATGGTTGGAACCAACTGATAATCAGGAAATGTAAAGCAATGGTGCTTAGGGTCAAAGAACTGAAACAGCACACTCATCATGTCTTCACTGAACCCTGAAGTAACTAGATCCAATAAGTGACCATGTCTCTTGTTGAACTGGGAATGATCAGGTACTAGGGAAACCAACTCCTTGAGCTTAGCAGGTATCCCTACAAAGTTGATCCTGATGGTGTTTCTACGAGCAGAAGCCATGACCTGCTGTCGCTACTGCGAAAATCGGCGCCGGCTGAATAGAAGAGTCGCCACCGTGCGTTATTTATCCCACGGGAGGGAAAGGGAACGCTCAGAGTAAACCTCGCACAACATGGGAAAGGTATGGTCGTCGCAACCAAAACCTGGATTCGGGAGTCGGTTACGCAAGGGGAAGGTATTAGCACCCCTCACGTCCGTCGTACTCGACGGGATCCACGCTTGTTTTCTAGTACGGATTGGTATTTCTATCTAAACTAAGGGTCAGGGGTTAAAAGAAAATAAAATGAAAATAAAAATGACTCGGCAAAGTATCACACTTTATGCCTACGTATTCTTGTCTGGAACGAGAAATCAGAGTCAACGTAGTTCGCCTACCTACGGGAAAGGAGGGGAAGGTTGCTCGCTAGGATATCGCATCCTATGCCTACGTACTTCCACACAGCATGGAAGATCAGAGCAAACGTAGTCCGGGCCACGTACGACACCAGTCTGTCTTGATTGATTTTATTCCTTCTGAAAAAGGTTTTTCTGATTAGCAGTCCCGGCGGACAAAAATGATGTTTTGATGAGTTCACATTCTTTTACGAAAGAAGTGTCTTTTATTGTGTTTGAAATCTTTATGATGTTTTTCTGTTTGTTTTTAGGAAGAAGAGCCAGAACTCTAACCTACGGTTGCGAAGGGAATCAAACTAACCTAATGTTATCATGCATGGGTTAAGACCTAGTGTCTATCATGCTCCTCTCTTGCACAGAGAGAAACAGAGATCCTACGGGATAGGCAGAAACAGAAACAATACCCGATATAATAAAGCGGTAAAATGCATGGATGCAACAGTACAAGCGAGGCAAGGGAGTCCCACTCAACCTCGAACCTAGAAAACAATAGGCAAAAGTGAACAGGCTTCACTTTCAACCCAACAGGGTAAACAGCAAACAATACAGTCCGGAAAACCAATCAATACATCAGCAATGAAATACAACAGCAAAAGAAACAGCATCAGCAGCTCTGAGTCAACATCTAGCTTCAAGTAATCTCCAATCAGCTACAGGCTTCAACAAGCATCAATCTCCATCTTCATGGCCTTCAGGCAAGGGCTTTGATCATCAGTCTTCTATAAGCAATGGCTTTTCTTCAAGTTCAAACCTCCAGGATGAGGAATCAGTCACAAGAGTGAAGTGAATGAATGTTAGACAGTTAATTACCTACCAATGGTGGTTCATCAACTGTTAACATTAAACAGAAAGTTTCCTCTCAAAAGTTCTATCTTTCAAATATATTCACTGATCCTTCCAAAGGAAGGAGGTGGATATTTGAAAGAGACTTTGAATCATAGAGAAAGGATGGATGCAGACAAGGCATTCCATGTTTGAGAAACAAGCTTTCTAATCTAGAGCTCTGCCTAGCTCCTAAACCCTAGTCTCCTCAGCAGCTGCTAGCAAGAACCTCCTCTCCAACTCTGGCAGTTGATCTTCAATCTCTGAATCTCCAATGGTCTTCATCTCCTCAAGTCTTCAGCTCTCCCAAGTTCCCAGACAATCCCAATACCCAAGCAAGCAAGCAATATTCCCCAGAGGGCACACCACACCAGTCAATCAGACATACACAGAGTATTAATAGCAGTAGGGGAATCCTGACTTTTTCTAAGGGATCTAATAACTACCCATAGCCCCTATAGTCCCATAACTAAACTAGTCAAACCCTAAGTCCTAAGGGAAAAGAATCAACTCTCCTAAGTCATCACCTAAAAACCCTAATTTGTTCATGTTGTTCAAGCCTACATTAAGCACCTAAAATTAACTTCTAAAAAAGGGAACTAAATTGTTTCTACAAGTTCAATATCTCATCTAAACAACCTAAAAAGAATGAACAAAAAATATGAAAGCATCTAATAGAACAAAAATTAACAAAATCATGCATGAAATGAAACTATTTAAAATGTCATTTATTTAGAAAATATGGGAAAAATATCAAATAAAAATAAAAATGCAATTTTATTTAATGACAATTTTCTACACAGAACCAAGAAAATATAGAAAAAACAACCACTAAAAAAGAGTTAATTTCCTATTTTATATGATTTTTTTAAGTTGGTGAAAATTAAAGTGAATTAAAAAAACTAAATCAATTAAAATGAGAGGGGGGGGGGGGGGGGGGGGGGGGTTTATACAGCAAACACGCTCAGTTGAAATTCCAATGGGCCAGCAAACGGGGGTGTGACTAGCGAATTGGTTAAGCCCAGAACAAATCAGAATTAGTGAAAATAAAATAAAAAAAAGAGGAGGCAGGGAGGTGTATTAAGTAGGGTTTCACGTTCAAATGGAATTGGGCTCAGTACTGGGGGGTGGGGATATCACTAAAACATTTAGGCCCGCCCGTTTCATTAAATGAAACGGTGCGTTTAGGGCACCTATTCTCTCCCTCCAAAATTCTGCTTTAAACTCGAGCCACACGATGAGCTCTTTGGTCAAAGGTCCAACAAGCAACGGACGGTCATGATTGCATCTCCTACCTCCTGCCATGAAAGTTAGGGTTTACCTCCATGAAAACTCCATGCACGCACCACTTTCAACCTCTCGGTTCTCACTCCACACGCCATGAAAGGCCACGATGTAAACACGAAAAACACTCCAAATCTCTCCCTCTACACGCCTATGATCATAGTTTGCACTGAAACTCAGCAAATCACTCAACCCGAGCGCATGACATCCTTGGTTCCATTAACATACTCTGCAACTCATCCTCAAGATTCTTAATCAAACCTATACTAATCTAAACTACACTTCACGTAGATTATTCTGCACTAACAACCTAAGATTATCATGGCCTATCCTAAGAGTTCTAAGTCCTAACAGTTTCAAGCACCTGTCACAAACTATCACCAAACAGCACCAAACTCATCCTAATCGTTCTACTAACAACCTGGATCACATCTAAAATAATAAAACTATGCAACTCTATCTATATCAAGCTATGGGAGAGAAATTGAACCTGGTGTGAAAGCTTGGAAATGGATGTTGAACTCGTGGATCTGAGGCTTCTAATGCTTGGATCTTGATCAACTATCTCAGTACTTGATTCTGTTTGCAAAACCTTGATGATTCTTGCCTTGGATCTTGCTCTTCACATGAAATTGCAAATTGTGTATGGTTGATGGAAGCACACGAAATTGAGCAAATTACACTATGTTCTTGGCTGAATCCTATGGCATGATGATGAATCAGTATGATGAAGTTGATTTTGATGGTGATTGGTGAAGAATTTGAGAAATTGGGATGAAAATGCAATGAGAAAGAATGGAGAGAATTTGTGAGATTTTTGCACAAATGAGGATTCAACCCTTGCTCAACTCTGATTTCATGAATATATAGTGTTCAAATGAACCTTCTAGATCCATCTTGCAACTTCCCTTGCATTCCAAATTGAATCCATTTTGGTTATGTTTCTTCAAATGCAAGTAACCATAAGTAACTTTGATTTTTTCCACTAAACTCAAAAAAGTGCTTGAACCATTGTCTTTAGAATGTGTTTTGGACCCAAAATCATATATGGGAAGTCTCCATTTGGACTTATAAATCTCTCAAACCATTTTTCACTTTGACTTTATTTAAGTTATAAGCCATTTTAGTTCAAATTTGACCAATCATGCAACTTCATGTTATGAGTTTTTCCAACAATTTGTGACCTTCTTTATAGACTCAAAATGTCATTTGGAGCAAGTTTGATGTTGTAAGTTTTTCCATTTGAGGCCTCCTTGTATGAGTTTTGGACATAGGTTAAAATGACCTGTAATTCACAAATGACCAAAATACCCTTTGCTTGCCAAGACCATAAGTTGAGCTCCACACATCATATGAGGGCATGCTATACCATTCTAGAAAGCTAAGACAATGAGGAACAATTCCTATGTTGACCAGAAATTCATTTGAAATCTCCTTGAGGGGTAAAACTAGCTTGGAAGTCAAGTCACTTTCACAGACAAAATTTCAGATACCTCAGATGACCTGTAACTTGCAAGGACCATAACTTGAGTTCTATAAATCTCCTTAATGTCTTCCACCACTCAAATTAAAGGTCTTGAGATCCTCTACAAGTTTCATGTTGGCCAAGAAACCATTTGAAGCTTGCATTTTGACTTATCTTGCTTGGAAATTTGACCTAAACTAGGGGATTTTACACAGAAACCCTAATTTAGAAGCTCCTCTTCTCCTTGATTTCTCTTGATTTCTTCTTATCATGACAACATATCCTTATTCTCCATGCCAAATGATGAACCCCACCTTTCTCCAATAGACTTGAATGCCTTTTAAATCAGTCAATTGACCTAGGGTTGACCTAGGGTTGACCCAGATGAAACCCTAGTTGACTGCCTTCAGCTATAGCTCTTGTGCTCTCATCAATGACTTGTCTCCTTCTTTAAATGACTTTCTAAGTCTCTCATAATGTCTAGATACTCTCCATGTCTCCAACTCACAGCTCACAACCCTCTTGTTGACCCTCAGATACCCTCAGCTAGGAGATGGACTCAAGGCTTGATCTGCTGAACTCTTTGCTTTCAAATTCTTTCCTGATGACTTGAATGAGATTGAATTAGGATAATAACCTCTTGATAGGCTTCTAGAGATGAGAATAATAATTGGTCCCCTGTTGAATGGCTTGCTATGCTTATGCTATGCAGATGATTAGACTATGCATATGACTCTATATGCAAATGCTAATGACATTGCAACATAAACCAAGTGAATAAGGTTGGGCAAATTTTAGGGTGCAACAGCTGCCCCTATTCAAGCGGCTTGGACCCGATTGGGTGAAGAGTCCGGAGCCTTCAGACATTCGCGGTACGAGACGGTTGAATACTAGTGAAACCAGAAATTTGCCAACCGCAAAACTAAATTGCGCTCCTGCTTGAGGAACGACATTCATCAGCTGAATATGACTGTTACGGCAACCCACTGATCTCGTGCGACCGTGCTGGGGATTCTTCTCATCATCCTGAAAAAGATTGAATTATCAGAAACTTCGTCCTTTGCTTGTCCACGTCAGGACTCTATCTGCTGTCAACTCGGAAAAAACTTCAACAACTTTGCTGGGGACGGCTCGTCTGCCTTCTCGTCAGAGATAAATCGTCCACGTTAGGAATAAACTCTTCCACGTTAGAAATACCACCGTTCTTCTGTATCTGTCCACGTCAGGACTAACCCTTTCATCTTTCCACGTCAGGAAGCAATCTTCTTTCCACATAAGGAGAACTATATCAATCTGTCCACGTAAGGACTCCAATACCACTTGACATGTCCGCGTCAGGACTCCAATCTTTCCACGTAAGGAATTCAACTTTGGTTCTGAATCTGTCCACGTCAGGACTCAACTTCCCACGTAAGGAGTACATCATTCTTCCACGTCAGGAATCAACTTTTCTTGAATCTGTCCACGTAAGGACCCCAATTTTTCCACGTAAGGAATAAATCTTCTTTTGAGTCTGTCCACATCAGAACTAAACCCCTTCCACGTCAGGAATACACTCTTTCTTTCCACGTCAGGAATACAAACCTCTTTCCACGTAAGGAATGCTATCCGTTTTCCACGCAAGGAAACATAACTTTTCCACATAAGGCAACCAATTCCTTCCGATTTGTCCGCGTCAGGACTACATTTTTCCACGTAAGGAATGCCATCTTAATCTGTCCACGTAAGGACTCCATTCTTTCCACGTTAGGAATCACCTCTTTCCACGTAAGGAATCCTCTTCTGATATGTCCGCGTAAGGACTACATCGTCCACGTTAGGACCCACTTCTCCACGTTAGGAATAATGATTTCTTTGATTTGTCCACGTCAGGACACTGATCTCGTCTTGATTTGTCCACGTTAGGACTCAGGCGTCTTCGACCCGCTGAGGAAATAAGATTTGTCCACGTAAGGACTCACACCCTTGTCTGATCTGTCCACGTTAGGGCACCAACACAAAGAGTAATTACTTTTGTCAACGTCATGACCTCCCATTCCACTAATTTCGAGAACCCGAATCTGCCCACGTTAGGACTAACACACCTCACCAATCCAGGGAAATAAACCTGTCCACGTTAGGACGCCCACTTCTGAAGAAATCTCGTCAATCTAGGAGTAAATTGTCCGCGTCAGGACTTAGTTCTCCAATGATCCTCACCCACAAACTCCTCAGCACCAACGTGACAGCGACTTTGAGGCGGACTCTACTGGGGATGTCTGGAAACCAACTATCGGACGCCTGCTCTGATAACCGGCGGTGGCCTCTGAAATTCTGATTCATGGAACCCCTGATGACAACTAATTCTACCTGGGAATAAAGAGAAACTTATCCTGGTAACTCTGTGTGGAATACTGCCGAAACTGTCATTATCATTGGATGTCCCGTGCCGAAATCTTGAACATTTGGTTGTTCATTTAAGCAAGAACTCCCTCCACCTGAACTGCTAGAGTACAGAAACTGCTTCAGCAAAATAAATGCTGGAAGGATAATGCCGACTCCGCTGGGGATAGCCAGGTGCTACAGAATTATTCCAGCAAAATAAATGCTGGAAGGGTGAAGTCAACCCTACTGGGAAATTGGGAACTCAAACCGAGCACCCTGTTGAGGTAACCCCCTGCTGGGGAAAATAACCTTGCTGGGGAATAGCAGATGTGCATAGTATGATCGGACTTTCTGCTGGAGAGTGAATTGATATTACACAGCATCCTTGACAAAATAAATGACAGGACCCACCGCCAACTCTACCGGGGAGAGTCTTGATCTCCGGGTTCCACTGGGAGGAAAAACACTTGCAAAGAGAATTCCGCTGGGGATGGGATGATTCTCTCGGGGAAAATCCACTGACTCCGCTGGGGGAGAGTGCATGACCCTGCGGGGAAAGATGATCCTGTCTGAATACAGCCTTACGATCTTGGAATCGTCAATTCCCTTTGCACATGCTACGACTAGCTGGAGAGTTCGATCCTTCTTCAGGAAGAACCTGCATGACCTGTGTGAAGACTGAGTCTTTCGTTATTGCAATCTTTCGATCATCTTTCTCGTACGGTTAGGAAACCTGCAACAACACAAACAAGACAAGACAAGCCTATGCAGTCAAATCAATTCAGGTTAGTGACGTTACACTCAGTTAATTCAGAGCTTTAACAATTGTTGGCAAGGGCCAGTGATGTTATACTCATGCTAGCTTCACTAAACTTAGGCGTTTTATTATGCACAAAACAGTAAAGAACCAGCATCAAGTACTGAATAACATATTTTCATTGATTGGGCCCCTGAATGGGCGGAGTTTTTGTACACGGGATGTAACTCCTGAAAAGAGGAAGCTACGCAAAGCAAATATACAAGTATGCAAGTGTGCACCAGAAGCATGAATATTGATAACTTAAATTTGTACACATGTCGACAACGGGATGCAGATGACCACCACGAACTGATCCTCCCATGACTCGCCCGACTCTAATGCTTTCCCGGTATCCCCGCTTCTGAAGAGATTGTATCCGATAACTGGCTCCTCAAACACATTCTCCCGCATTGATGCTCATTGAATTCGGACCGCAGTCATTTGCTTTTCAAATCCCTAACTTTTGCGTGAACCGCCCTTTGCGGGTTTTCGGTTCACCGGGATACCCTTTTTTGCCGAAGCCGCCCAGTGTAGGTTTTCAACTTCGCGGGTGTACATTTTTCAATTTTATCCCTAACTTTTGCCCGAACCTTTCATTCTGTTTTTGGCTCGCCAGGATGCCCCATTTTTGCCTGGACTCTCTTTTTCTGTCCAGCGGGTCTATTTTAAGCAAAGTATTTTTTAACTGCGTCCGAATTCACAGGCGACGTGAAGTCTTCTCCGTCCATGGTGGACAACAACAACGCTCCTCCTGAAAAGACCTTATTGACAACGTATGGCCCTTCGTAGTTGGGGGTCCACTTGCCCCTGTGATCTGCTTGCGGCGGGAGAATCCTTTTCAGCACAAGGTCGCCCGTCTGAAAGCTTCGCGGATGTATCTTCTTGTCGTACGCTTTCTTCATTCGGCTCTGGTATAAACGACCGTATGCTAGAGAAGCTAGCCTCTTCTCGTCCATTAAGCTCAGTTGGTTCAATCTATTCGTTACCCATTCTGCCTCGTCCAGCTGAACGTCTCGCAATACCCTCAGAGAAGGGATCTCAACTTCCAATGGTAATACCGCTTCCATTCCGTATACCAACGAGAACGGAGTTGCCCCGGTTGATGTGCGTACCGTCGTACGATAACCGTGCAAAGCAAAAGGTAGCATTTCATGCCAATCCTTATAGGTCACCACCATTTTCTGAACAATTTTCTTGATATTCTTATTGGCCGCCTCAACAGCGCCATTCATCTTGGGTCGGTAAGGAGAGGAGTTGTGATGTTCGATCTTGAAATTCTGACAGAGCTCCTTCATCATTTTGTTGTTCAGATTTGAACCATTATCCGTGATTATCCGCTCGGGAATCCCATATCGGCAAATGATATCTCTCTTGATGAATCTGGCCACCACTTGCTTCGTTACATTCGCGTAAGACGCCGCTTCCACCCACTTGGTGAAATAATCGATTGCTACTAGGATGAACCGGTGCCCATTAGAAGCTGTCGGCTCGATCTTTCCAATCATATCGATTCCCCACATCGAGAATGGCCATGGAGATGACATCACATTTAGAGGACTCGGAGGCACGTGTATCTTGTCAGCATAGATTTGGCACTTGTGGCACTTCCTCGCGAACTTGAAACAATCAGTTTCCATCGTCAGCCAAAAGTAACCTGCCCTCAGCAGCTTTCTCGTCATAGCATGTCCCCCAGCATGCGTACCAAAGGTACCTTCGTGAATTTCCTCCATGAGAAGCTTTGCCTCTTTCTCGTCTACACAACGCAACAGCACCAAATCGTGATTCCTTCTGTACAAGACGCCATCCGGATTCAAATAGAAATTACCGCTAATCTCCTGAGAGTCTTCTGATCTTGACTGGATGCCCCAGCCGGATACTCTTTATTCTTCAGGAAATTAAGGATATCAAAATACCACGGTTTGTCGTCAGATGCTTCATCGATAGCAAATACATAAGCTGGCCTGTCAAGCCGAGAGATAATGATTCGGGGAGCTTCGTTCCAGAAGTTGACCTTGTACATGGAAGACAAAGTGGCCAGAGCGTCAGCCATTTGATTCTCTGCCCGCGGTACGTGATGCAATTCCAACTTTGTCGAAGAAGAGGCAACAATCTCCTTGCATAATTCATGTAATGTATCAAATTGGGCTGACGTGTCTCCATTCCCCTTTGATCTGATTCACCACCAGGGCTGAGTCTCCGTATACATCTAGATGCTTGATTCGCAAATCAATGGCTTCTTCAAGCCCCATTATGCAAGCTTCGTATTTCGGCCTCATTGTTGGTAACAGCAAAGGTCAATCGGGCAGTAAACGGGATGTGCGACCCGTGTGGCGTAGTGATGATTGCCCCTATTCCGCTACCGTAAGCATTCACAGCTCCGTCAAAAATCATCTTCCACTGGAACCCAACTCTGGTCCCTCGTCTGGCAACGGTTCTTCACAATCTTTCATCTTTAGGTACATGATATCCTCGTCAGGAAAATCAAACCTCATCGATTGGTACTCTTCGATAGGCTGCTCCGCCAGATACTCAGACAGCACACTCCCCTTTTATAGCCTTTTGCGAGACGTATTGAATGTCGTATTCAGTCAAGACCATCTGCCAACGGGCAATTCTACCTGACAACGCCTGCTTTTCGAATACATATTTGATAGGATCCATCTTCGAGATGAGCATGGTTGTATGATTCAGCATGTACTGCCTCAAACGCTTGGCGGGCCCAGGCTAGCGCGCAACAAGTTTTCTCCAGCATTGAGTATCGAGATTCACAGTCTGTAAATTTCTTACTCAGGTAATAGATCGCATGCTCTTTCTCTCCCTGTCTCGTCGTGTTGACCGAGAACACAACCCATGCTTCCCTCAAGAACCGTCAAATACATGATCAAGGGTCTCCCTGCCACTGGGGGTATCAAAATAGGAGGCTCCTGCAGATACTTCTTTATTTTATCGAACGCCTTTTGACAATTTTCGTTCCACGTTACAGCTTGATCTTTCTTCAGCAACTTGAATAATGGTTCACAGCTAGCAGTTAGGTGAGATATGAACCGAGCGATGTAGTTCAACCTCCCCTAAAAAACCCGCGCACCTCTTTCTCTGTTTTAGGCGTCGGCATTTCTTGAATCGCTTTTATTTTAGCAGGATCGACCTCTATTCCTCTTTCGCTTACGATAAACCCCAGCAGTTTACCCGACCTCACCCGCAAGGTGCATTTATTAGGGTTCAGCCTCAACCTGAACTTCCTAAGTCTTTTAAAACAACTTCAGCAGATTCACCAGATGCTCTTCCTCTGTCTGGGATTTGGCAATCATATCGTCAACATAAACTTCGATCTCTTTATGCATCATGTCATGGAAAAGAGTCGTCATCGCACGCTGATATGTTGCCCCCAGCATTTTTCAAACCAAAGGGCATCACTTTGTAACAAAATGTTCCCCAAGGCGTTATGAAAGTAGTCTCTCCATATCCTCTGGCGCCATTTTAATTTGATTATAGCCTGAAAAGCCATCCATGAAGGAGAATACGGAGTATTGAGCAGTATTATCAACTAACACGTCAATGTGAGGAAGTGGAAAATCATCTTTTGGGTTTGCTTTATTCAAATCTCGATAATCCACGCACATCCGAACCTTGCCATCTTTCTTTGGCACTGGTACGATGTTGGCAACCCATGAAGGATACTTCGTCACACAGCCAGGAAACCAGCGTCCACTGTTTCTGCACCTCCTATTTGATCTTCATTGCCATATCTGGTCGCGTTCTGCCGAAGCTTTTGTTTGACCGGCGGGGCAATCTTCTTTCAGGTGGCAGGCGATGCACGACCATATCTGTATCGAGCCCCGGCATATCTTCATATGACCAAGCGAATACATCATTATACTCTCGGAGCATTTCAACCAGTCTTCGCTTGATATCACTCTGTAGTGCGGCTCCGATACGAATATTCTTCTCAACCCCTTCCGACCCCAAATTGATAATTCGATGACCTCGTCGTGAGGCAGAATGGCTCTTTCCTCTTGCTTCACTAACCAAGACAGTTCTTCAGGAACGTCGCTATCTTCGACAACCTCTTCTTCAGCCTGAAACACTGGGTGCTCAAAGTCGGGACGAGTCATAGGTGGTTCAAGGATGTCATCTGAAAATGTTATCCCTGCAAAAGGAATGGTTAAGTGCTTCAAAATGCGTATAAAACGAATAACCCCGTTGCCATTTTATTGAAAAATACAAAACAAGAAAGACAGGGATTATGGTATTTGCACATAAAAAAAACGCCATTTATTTAATGATTAACACGCAATGTTTTATAACAACACAGCCCTAAGCAAATCCTGATGCTCCGGGCAAGACATCAGATTATTCAACAATTAATAAAGCAAAGCATTACTGTTTAAAAGTCACAGGAACAAGCTCCTGAATAGACCAGTTGCACAGTCCTTGTCTTGGCGTGCTTGGCTGAATCAGGTATCCATATCACAGTCGTTTGTCTCCTTCATCAGACTCCGAAGCAGCATTGACAGTTTCATGACATACTCCACTGGCAGAGATGGTAATTGGCTTTCTGAAACGGGGGGCCCCCCACGGAGGAGTTGATGACGACGGTTGGTACCCCAGCCCGAACCGGTCCATCTTCACAGGAATGTCCAGCACTTTGCCCCAGCCTTGGCTTCTCCTGCTTCTACTAGAGCTTGAGCTTCCTTATACGATGAGACAGCTATCTCTGGCACTTTGCTCGGCCTGGGACCTTTGTCCTTGATGCGCAAACCTTCGAATGCCTGGCATGGCGTCTCGTGGATCTCTCCGTCGACTTCCACATATTTAATGACGATAGATGGCTGACCAGGATGTCCTCTTCCCCGCACACGGTGACTACGCTGTCTCCGACCATATATTTTAACTTCTGATGCAGGGTAGACGTGACGGCCCCTGCCCCATGAATCCAGGGTCTTCCAAGCAAGCAGCTATACGCAGGCTGTATATCCATGATATAAAACTCAGTTGCAAACACTTTCGGCCCCACTTGCAGAGGCAAAGGTGATTGATCCAAAGACTGTTCTCCGCGTGCCGTCAAATGCTCTGACTACCAAATCACTGGGTGTACACAAAATCCCTCGAACATCCAGCTTCATCATCGCCTTCTTGGGCAACACATTCAAAGATGATCCGGTGTCAACCAATACGTGCGACATTACTGATCCTCTACACTCAACAGGATACGTGTAATGCCATATTATGATCTCTCCCTTTCGGAGTCAAGTCGAAATCGGTAAAGCCCAAACTGTGGCCTGCATTCACATGTTGCCAGCACTCCTTCCAGCTGATTCACGGGAGACGTCTTGGGGTACAAAAGAGGTGTCCAGGACTTTCAGCAAAGCATTTCTGTGAGCTTCCGAACATAACAGCAATGATAGGATAGATATTTTGGACGGTTGTCTGCTGCAGATGCTCCACAATCTTGTAATCACTTTTTCGAATTAAGCGCATGAACTCTTCTACATCCTTCGATGCTGCTTCTTTTTCACTCGCTTGTACCGGAACATTTTCAACCACTTTCCCTTTTCCTTTCGCTAGTCTTTCAGCCTCCACCTCAGGAGATATAAAGATCCTGCCACTCCTCGTCATGCCTCCTGAACCAACAACATTATCCACAATCTCCGCTGGCTGTTTGTTAACATCAATCTTTATCCCATCACAATACACCTCTAACCCATATGACCATGGACTGCTTTCGTGTTCTCGTACGGGATTGGCCCGGCCTTAGTTATGGTGATCGGTGGTCGCTGAGCTGGTGCCGCAATAGTGATCGTCTTCCGAGGAATCGTTACCGTGGCCACATCACTCCGATTACCCACTACTGCCCCTGCAGGCTCGTCAGTGGCTGCTTGATCAAACTGCAATATACCTTCATCAATTAAAGCCTGAATGCCTTTCTTCAAATCATCACACCCCCCAGCTAGGGTCCAACAGTCTAAGCAATATTCGTTACATCCTGGGTAAACACCTCCTTGTAACAGTCGGCTCTTTATCTCGCTCAGCGGCGTCTTCAAATCATCGACATTCATAATCAGATTCAGACCTTCCTCAGTCAGAACGGCGTTTGCCCCATGATTAGGCATGGGTTTCCTGGACTATGTTCGGACCTGCCCGTTCCGAAGTTGATAGTCTTGTTGTCCAAAAGATCCTGCACAACGTGCTTAAAAGCATGGCAACCTTCTATATCGTGACCCCGGGGCCCCAGAATGAAACTCACAGTGCCTGCTTGCATCATAACCAAACGGGGGAGCTCCCGTTATTGGTGCCAGAGTTCTTTTCTCTACCAGGTTTAATCCCAACAACGTCTGCAACAAATCGGCATATGTTGAGGGAGGCTTCTCAAACACTCTTCTCGGTTTACTACCCTGGAATCTTCGTTGAGCCTGCTGTGCCCCCTGCTGAGGCTGCTGCTGCTGTGGCATTGGCTGTTGCTGAACCGGTTGTTGTTGCTGGAGTGGTTGTTGTTGATATGGGATGGTAACACTCGCCACCTGCTGCGGCTGACGATATTGACCTCGTCCCCTGCCTCGGCCTCGGCCTCCCCAATACTGCGCTTTGCCTCGCCCTGACGGCGTCCACCATAAGCTTTCCTATTACTGCCAGATGCAGTTGATTCCTCGACTTGGAACTTTCCTTGCTTAATGTTACGTTCAATCTTTTCCCCCATCAGAATCAGGTCTGAAAAACTGGCCAGAGACGTATGAAACAGCATATCATGAAACAGACCTGTGAATGTGCCGACAAACATGTCATTCATTTCCTTATCTTCCACCGGAGGACGGACCCTGGCAGCCATATCGCGCCACCTTTGCGCGTACTCTTTAAAGCTCCCCCCCTTCTTCCTACGACAGTCCCGCCAATTGGACCCGATTGGGCGCCAAGTCGCTGTTATACTTGTAATGGGCTACGAACGCCTCCGCCAATTGTTTCCACGTCTTGATATCAGTTGGCTCCAACCCCATGTACCACTCTAGGGAAGGGGCCCGATAGACTATCCTGAAAGAAATGCATTAGCATTCTTTCATCAGTGGAGTATGCAGACATCTTTCTGTAATAAGCTCGCACATGCACTTTCGGACATGTGTCTCCTTTGTACTTGTCAAACGCAGGAGCTTTGAATTTGATTGGCACCCTCAAACCAGGTACCAGACCCATGGTTGCCATGTCCAATCCCACAGCACTTTGATTTAAGACTCCCCTTCATCTGCTCTTCCAGCATTCTAATCTTTTGGGAATCATCCATCGGCCCTTCAAAACCTCCTCCGGAGAAGGCGTCTTCCTGCTGATCTTCTTGCCACATACCGTTTCCAGCTCCGTACCCATCATATCCATTATTACGTCCAGCTCTGATCTGATTCATCCCCGGGACCTCGGCCTCTGTTGCCGTACCCCTGAACACCTCCAGCAGGACCAAAAGCCATAAATCCAGTACCGTTTCCGTTTCCAAAGCCTCCGTAACCCTGATTGACCATACCATAACCATCTTGCCCAAAGCCTTGAGCATTAAAGCCATACTTCCCAGTGTTATCGAATCCCTGATCGTTGAATCCGAATCCAGTATTGACAAAGCCATTGCCCCCTAGATTATCTCCCAAATTGACATCACCCAGCCCAACATTATGGACAGCAGTCTCATTCCCAACTCCGACGTTACCATTCACAGCAGTGGTAGCGTTGTTGATATTAGCAGCAGGTGTATTGACTACAGGCGGAGCCACTGGCGTGGGAGTACCGTCTCCATGAGCAGTAATCGACCCGTACAGACTGATGATCTTCATTACCATGACCAGCGCTTCGGGCCAAACAGAGGCTGGACCATGGCCTGCAAATTCCTCCTGCCCTTTTGCTATAGCTTCCATGGTCTGCATGAAGAGAGCGAGCTTCTCGCGCACATCTTGCATCTCGTTCTGCATTTGGTCCATGATTTTTCGACAATTGGAGCGTGTAGAATAGCGGTGCGGATGCTGATCTGGAATCCTGTTAAGTACCTGATAAAAGCAGGGACATAAGACACACTTATTCAAAAATTACCTGTAATGCAATATGAACGCATGAATGCAATGCAATGTGTCTGTGCATTAGGGAAATTCATTCCCCCAGTTCTAGTGTGAAGGTGCCAGTGCAGTGGCAGTGCTGACAATAGGAATATCGGAGCTGAATCATAGAAAGCCTCATATATTGCAGGGAGAATCAATAAGCCCAGGGTACAATGTCACTGAGAGTACAAAGAAGGCATGACCTCAACCAACAATCCTGTGATGGTCAGCACTATGCAAATAAAGCATACAAGTTACTACATGAAATGATCAAATCCTCCCAAAAGTCTGGTACTCTTCTATCAACTTCCTGGTCTCCGGATGGCTTGGTCGATCAAGCAGCCCTTCAACAAGCTGGTTTCTCCTCTTAAGGATACGGCGTACGTCTTCAGCAGTTTCTTCCCACGTTGCTTCTCCGAAGCAATCTTCTAACTTTCGCTTCTGAGACACTGCTTCATCTCTGGATTTGATTGCCTTGTTCAGTGCATGCTGGACACTATACCGGGTCATCACTTCCTCCTCACACTTCTTGATGCTAGACTTCAACTTCTCTTCGAGGTCGGAAATTTTCTGCTTCAGCTTATCTTCCCTCTTCTTATTGTTGGTGAGTGTAGCATTCCAAGTCTTATTGCAAGAAGATATTTCTCCGGTGTGCTGCGTCGAGCGCCTTCTTTTTTGCTTCCAGCATGTCATGGGAGCTTCTGAACTCTTGCCCCAGACGTTCACGACATCTTTTCTTTTCCTCAGTCGACTCAGCCCCTAACCTGTTTAGCAGCTCGATTTGTTGTTGGAAAGCATATACGGCCTTGTTTTTTCTCGCTGCGTGCCTGGGCTAACTCTTGCTCTAACCCTTCATTAATCTTCATCAAGGCTTCTTTTTCCTTCACAACTTGCTCGTAGACTTCTCTAGGAACAGTAGTTGGCTCTGCTACCGGGACGGGAACAAGAATTGGTGCATCTGGGAAATGGCATCCTCAACTGACTAGCCCTCTCCTGAATCCAAACTCTATAAGGTGCATAGGCCTGACAGTCATTCTTTCCTAACAACGGCTTCCCTCTGCGGTTAATACGCGTCCAGGCATGTTTGCAACTTGGCTAATAACTCCCCCTTCACATCACCTGTGAAGTACAGAGGATTCCTGTACTTCTTCCTCCTGCGGGTGGATTCTTCAGCGCATATCCAAACTGACGAATGAATAGAGGAGGGTTGTAATTGATACACCCTTTTCTTCCTATCAGCGGCACATTAGGGTACCCAGAACAACTGAAGATGAGCTCAGATCCCAACAGGTCCTCGATCAAACCACACAACATCTTCGGAATATAAGCCCTCATCAGGCGCTCTGACCAACTGGCTAAGGTTGCACTGTCTACAACTGGTCCCTTCATGGGGAGATGACTTTTGAACCACATATTCAATAGAGGAGCACAGCAGTAAACAACTTTTCCCCTTCGGTTTTCGTTCTTGTAGTGCAATGAGTGGTAGATGTCTCCGATCAGCGTTGGCACTGGGTTGCCTGCAGCAAACAGATAGAAAGCGTCCAGATCTAAAAGATTGGGCAAGTTAGGAAACAGCACGATTCCATAAATGCATAAAGCCAAAATAGCGTTGAAAACCACCCAACAACCGTTCTTGGCGTACTCTCGAGCTTTGACAACTAAGAAATCAAGAGAGAAACCTTGAAACCCCAAGCCAAGAAGTCAATAACAGTTCTGCAGCGTCCATATGCAAGGCTTTGGCTAAGTCCTCCAACTTGGGCTCAGCAGCAGAGTGAATAAAGGGAACCTTGTTCTGCACGGGAAGCTCAGTAAACTCCACATACTCCTCCATGGTAGGCCCTAGAATGAAGTCAGCAAAAGTAAAGCATCTCAATGCGGGGTCATAGAACTGCATCAAGGTGTATAGCCCGTTCATCTCATCAGTAGTGGGCTTGCAGACTAATCTCAGTAATCTCCATGACTCATTCTAAAGCTTCTTCTAACCTCCTCATCAGCGAGAGATATCAGACCAAGCAAAGAAGTAATATCAGGTGAAGGCAGCTTATACGCAACTGTCTTCCTCAAACTAGCCATAGTCAATACTCAGAAGTCCGGGCACTAGAACTAGGGAAATGCAAATGCACCTGCAGCACAGACACACGTTAGTGAAATGCAAATGGAAATGGATATGCAGGCAATGCAATGCAAGTAACATGCAACAGGGACCAAAGCTGTAGCTGAATAGCCTGAAACCCAATCAAGAAAGGTCTCAGATAGACATCCAGAAGTTCTCAAACCCTGTCTCAGATAGACCTAAAACAAAGCTCCAATACTGGTCTCTGACAGACCTCAAACACATAACTCCCATTGGTCTCTGGTAGACCTCAAATCACATCTCTAATTGGTCTCTGACAGACCTCAGAACACATCTCCAAATGGTCTCTGACAGACCTCATAACTCTTCATAAATACCCAGGATCTCTGATCGAGAAACAACCGGTAGTCTGAAGGTCTGGTTACCTGCATAACCCCAAATCCCCTCACAGGTGGGTGGCCCTATAACTGGCACGAGGTACGGCATCCTATGTGGTCGTCGGCGTCACAGACTTTCAGGGTTGATGATACGATTCCCAGAAGGAGTGGCATCACCAAATCCTGAAGAGGCCTCACTTAGCCAACTTCCAAGTGATCGGTCCCCGGAGTCGACAATTCAGCTGACCAACAACCCCTTCGACCCAAAGGGTAGAAAAAGAAGCCAACCAGAAGAACCCTCGTCCGAGTGTAGATTTCATGAGACACTAATGCAAGCAAAGCCGGCATGCACCCCACTACTTCTACGCTAATTCTAGGTGCACTCAAGCCCAGGTCCGGCTTATCTCTCAATATCAGAACACCCGTCACACCCCAGATACAGCAATAATAATCAATATATAAAGCTGAAAAATAGAAGGTTAGAAATATAAAGTAACTCCATACAAAATCCTCGACGGGAAAACAAGCGTTAGGATTGACTCTCTTAAGGGACGTTGGATCCCAAATGCATAAGAACTATCGCAGTCCTTAGCAGCCAGGGGACGTTGGATCCCCAGCAGAGTCGCCAGCTGTCCGCTACTGCGAAAATCGGCGCCGGCTGAACAGAAGAGTCGCCACCGTGCGTTATTTATCCCACGGGAGGGAAAGGGAACGCTCAGAGTAAACCTCGCACAACATGGAAAGGTATGGTCGTCGCAACCAAAACCTGGATTCGGAGTCGGTTACGCAAGGGGAAGGTATTAGCACCCCTCACGTCCGTCGTACTCGACGGGATCCACGCTTGTTTTCTAGTACGGATTGGTATTTCTATCTAAACTAAGGGTCAGGGTTTAAAAGAAAATAAAATAAAAATAAAAATGACTCGGCAAAGTATCGCACTTTATGCCTAACGTATTCTTGTCTGGAACGAGAAATCAGAGTCAACGTAGTTCGCCTACCTACGGGAAAGGAGGGGAAGGTTGCTCGCTAGGATATCGCATCCTATGCCTACGTACTTCCACACAGCATGGAAGATCAGAGCCAACGTAGTTCGGGGCCACGTACGACACCAGTCTGTCTTGATTGATTTTATTCCCTTCTGAAAAAGGTTTTTCTGATTAGCAGTCCCGGCGGACAAAAATGACGTTTTGATGAGTTCACATTCTTTTACGAAAGAAGTGTCTTTTATTGTGTTTGAAATCTTTATGATGTTTTTCTGTTTGTTTTGAGGAAGAAGAGCCAGAACTCTAACCTACGGTTGCGAAGGGAATCAAACTAACCTAATGTTATCATGCATGGGTTAAGACCTAGTGTCTATCATGCTCCTCTCTTGCACAGAGAGAAACAGAGATCCTACGGGATAGGCAGAAACAGAAACAATACCCGATATAATAAAGCGGTAAAATGCATGGATGCAACAGTACAAGCGAGGCAAGGGAGTCCCACTCAACCTCGAACCTAGAAAACAATAGGCAAAGTGAACAGGCTTCACTTTCAACCCAACAGGGTAAACAGCAAACAATACAGTCCGGAAAACCAATCAATACATCAGCAATGAAATACAACAGCAAAAGAAACAGCATCAGCAGCTCTGAGTCAACATCTAGCTTCAAGTAATCTCCAATCAGCTACAGGCTTCAACAAGCATCAATCTCCATCTTCATGGCCTTCAGGCAAGGGCTTTGATCATCAGTCTTCTATAAGCAATGGCTTTTCTTCAAGTTCAAACCTCCAGGATGAGGAATCAGTCACAAGAGTGAAGTGAATGAATGTT
>CAWUDS030006326.1:0-20000 GCA_963859935.3 Lathyrus sativus | reverse complement strand
ATCTATTAGGAATAGGACTACATAGTTATGGTTCATTTACATCTAATTGACTCAAAGAACCTGATAAAGAAAAATATGGAAAGCATATAAATATATACTTTCCATAAATCGTCGAGAACCCTTTCAATCAAGTAATGTAATGATTCAAGGGGTTCTCACAAACAACAAACATATTCGATTCTAATTTCAATTTTTTAAATGAATCTAACGGGAAAATATTTTTTTGTATCTTTTTGATTCATTTATTCACAAAAATCATCCATCAAAAATGAGATAGAATAGCTTCAACCTTGTCAACCGAAAATGAGAAAATGAAATCTGGATAAATACCAATACCTATTATGGGTATAAGGATAGAAATAGAAATAAATAATTCTCTGGGCCCAGAATCAAAAAAAGAAGAGTTTGATGTATTAAAAAACTTGTATCCATAGAACATTTGCCGTAAGATAGATAATAAATAAATAGGAGTTAATATCATTCCAATTGCTGTTACAAAAGTAATTAGTATTTTCATCATGAAAAGATATTTTTGACTAGTAATTATTCCAAAAAAAACTATCAATTCTGCAACAAAACCGCTCATGCCAGGCAATGCAAGAGAAGCCATTGATAAGATAGTGAAAATAGTGAATATTTTTGGCATTGGGATAGCCATTCCGCCCATTTCGTCAAGATAAAGAAGACGCAGTCTATCATAACTAGTTCCTGCCAAGAAAAAAAGGGCAGCGCCAATAAATCCATGAGATATTATTTGTAAAATGGCCCCGTTGAGACCAGTATCACTTATAGAACCAATTCCTATAATTATAAAACCCATATGAGATACGGAAGAATAAGCGATTCTTTTTTTTAGATTCCGTTGACCAAAAGATGTTGCAGCGGCATAGATTATTTGAATACAACCTAATATCATTAACCAGGGGCAAAATATGGAATGAGCGTGGGAAAAAAATTCCATATTAATTCGAACCAACCCATATGCTCCCATTTTTAATAAGATTCCGGCTAAAAGCATACAAGTGCTGTAATGCGCCTCTCCGTGGGTATCTGGTAACCATGTATGTAAGGGTATAATCGGCGATTTGACAGCAAAAGCAATAAGAAATGCCGTATAGAATATTATTTCTAGTGCCACGGGATATGATTGATTAATTAATGTTTCAAAATTAAATGTTGGTTCATTAGAGCCATATAAACCAATACCCAGAATTCCCATTAATAAAAAAACAGAAGCTCCTGCAGTGTACAAAATAAACTTTGTAGCTGAATACAAACGTTTCTTTCCCCCCCACATGGATAAAAGTAGATAAACGGGAATTAATTCCAATTCCCACATGATGAAAAAAAGTAAAATGTCTCGAGAAGAAAATGGTCCTATTTGACCGCTATACATTGCTAACATCAGGAAATAAAATAATTGGTATTTTCGAGTAACCGGCTGAGCTGCTAAAGTGGCTAAAGTAGTTATCAATCCTGTCAGTAAAATAGGTCCTATGGAGAGTCCATCTATTCCTAATCTCCAGTAAAAATCAAAAAAATGGATCCATTTATAATTCTCCGTCAGTTGAATTAGTGGATCATCCAATTGGAAATGATAACAAAATGCATAGGTTGTTAGAAGGAGATCGATTAAGCATATACAAATGCTATACCACCTAATTACCTTATTTCCCCTATGAGGAAATAAGAAAATTAAGGAACCTGCGGCTATTGGGAAAACAACAACTATTGTTAACCAAGGAAAAAAATTCGTGATAAAAATAAGATACACTTGGGCCAGAAAACGCCCATGCTCAAAATAAAATAGAATTTTTTTCTTTTTTATTTTGAACACGAGTTTTTGCCAGTAAAAAACGTATTCGTGTGGTGTTTTTTGAAACGAATCAATAAGCGAGACCCATACTTCGAGTTGTTTCATGCCATAAATAAACTCGAACACTTAAGAAATCCGTCGGACAAGCGGACTCACACCTCTTACAACCAACACAGTCCTCTGTTCTTGGGGCAGAAGCTATTTGCTTAGCTTTACATCCACCCCAAGGTATCATTTCTAATACATCTGTGGGACAGGCTCGGACACATTGAGTACATCCTATACATGTATCATAAATCTTTACTGAATGTGACATTATCTATAGTAATTTTGGATGTTCAAAAATGCAAATTATCGATCTAGTAAACTCGTAAATGAATCGTATATTTATATACCAGATGAATCAATGATTTGTGATAATATTGTTAACTGTTAATAAAAAAAGGCGTCTAGATAAATTTACAAGAGGGAATCGAAGAGGACCAGGATACTTTCATTTCTTATGATTTAGGCAATGTAAACATGATATGATCATAAGTTGTGTCGAATAAATACTCAAATGAATTGATTAGATTCATATTACACTATTTGAAATTCTACTTTATTATTATAGGATTAATGCTATTTATTCAACAAATTCGATTGATTGATACGGGTTGATTTTCTGTTACGAGCAATTGAGGAAACAATAGCCAGTCCGATAGCCGCTTCAGCGGCTGCAATAGCTATAACAAAAATTGAAAAAATATTTCCTTTTAATTGGCGATTATCAAAAAAATCAGAAAAAGTTACTAGATTTATATTAACTGCATTCAGTATAAGTTCAAGACACATAAGGGCTCTAACCATATTTCGGCTCGTGATCAATCCATAGATACCAATAGAAAATAAATAGGCACTCAAAACAAGTACATGTTCGAGCATCATTGACCAACTCCTTATAAATTTGGATTCATTAACAAAAGAATATATCGGCAATAAAAAAAAAAAGAATTTCTACATAAAAAAAAACTCTTTCACTTCACATAGAATTCGACAGAAATAAATGTGAGAAAATTGAAAAAAAAAAGAATCTTGATTTCTATTACTAGTTCTCTAAAGATTTCTTACTGGCGAGCTACGACAATTGCACCTATCAAAGAAACTAAAAGAATTATGGAAATTAGTTCAAATGGAAGAAAAAAATCTGTTGATAAATGAATTCCAATTTGTTGACTAGTACTTATCAAATCTTGCTCAATAATCTGATTTGGTCTTGTAGTCCAAATAATTCCGTACCATGATGTATCGGAAATAATAGTGATTAATGAAACAAAAATACTTGTACAAACTATCAAAGTAATTCCATCCCCTACGGTCCAAAGATTCAAATCTTGGTAATATTCGGAACTATTCATGAACATCACAGCAAATATGATTAAAATGTTAATAGCTCCCACGTAAATAAGTAGCTGTGATGCAGCTACAAAATGCGAGTTTGCTAAAATATATAATAAAGATATACAAACAAGAACCAGTCCCAACGAAAAAGCAGAAAAAATGGGGTTGGTAAGTAATACTACTCCTAAACTTCCTAATAGAAGACCCGATCCCAGAAAGACTAAAAGAAAATCGTGCAGCGTTTCAGGCAAATCCATTATATGTAAAAAAAAAGACAACGAAATCGAAATTTCATGACCTTATTGATATGACCAGGAAAAAAAATTTATATATTTCAATTTTTCTTTGCATTGAAAAACCTAAGTAGTTTAAATTGATATAGTTATGGTTATATAATCAATGTCATTCCACTCTTTATACAAAAGAGTAGTTTGAAACGATATGAAAACTCAAGTATAAAGGTAGATAGAACATATATAACCATTGAAAATCTTATTGAAATTCCAAAATATTTTCAATTTCGAGAATATATTAATATATTCTATTGAAGAATATAGTTCTCTAATAATTATAGAATATTTCTACTAATATGATATTTACTATATTATTCATTTTTTATACATTTAAAATATTTGATTTAGATTATTCTATTTATATCTATTCTATCTATAGAAATATATAGAATATTTGTGTGTGTTTTTTTTTTAAGTTGTATTTTATTGAATTATAATAAATTGTCTTTTTTGATTTGAATTGTTCGAATTGTATAATCATCAATTATTGACATTGGTAAACGGCCCAAAGCAATTTGATTATAATTCAATTCATGACGATCATAAGTTGAAAGTTCATATTCTTCAGTCATTGATAAACAATTTGTTGGACAATACTCAATACAGTTACCACAAAAAATACAGATTCCGAAATCAATACTGTAATTTAGCAATCGTTTCTTTCGAATATCCGTTTCCATTTTCCAATCAACAACGGGTAAATCTATAGGACATACACGAACACATACTTCACAAGCAATGCATTTATCAAATTCAAAATGGATTCGACCGCGGAAACGTTCTGATGTGATTAATTTTTCATAAGGATATTGAATAGTTACAGGTAAACGATTTGCGTGAGATAAGATAATCATGAAACTTTGACCAATGTACCTTGCAGCTCGTACTGTTTGTTGACCATAATTCATGAACCCAGTTACCATAAGGAACATATTGTAAATATCTATGAATAGTATAGTTTTTTTTGATTTCTTTCTCTTATTTGAGACAAGTAATGAATATAGAACATCTTTTACAGCGAAAACAATTGAGATGAAGTTGTTAATAATAGATTACCGAGAGAAATCGGTAAAAGAAATTTCCATCCAAGATTTAATAATTGATCCATTCTTAGCCTAGGCAAAGACCATCTTGTTATGATAGAAACGAATAAGAAAAAATAGCTTTTAGCTAATGTAATAAAGAGATCAATTGTAGTTCCAAAAACTCCGTATGTTTTATTTATTTCAAAAAATTCAGAAACAAATATGTATGGAATAGAAATATTGGAACCGCCCAAGTAAAGAACTGTTACAAATAATGAAGAAATGAAAAGGTTTAAATAGGAAGCAACGTAAAATAAACCAAATCGAATACCTGAATATTCTGTTTGATAACCAGCTACTAATTCTTCTTCTGCTTCTGGTAAATCAAAAGGTAATCTTTCACATTCTGCTAGCGAAGAAATTATAAAAACGATGAAACCCATAGGTTGACGCCACAAATTCCAACCCCAAAAACCATATTTTGATTGCGCATCAACTATATCAATTGTACTTAAACTGTTAGATAATCCTAGTCGGTGATAACATTCCTGTTCCCATCTCTATTACAGAACCGTACATGAGATTTTCACCTCATACGGCTCCTGGAAAGCCTTAAGTAAATCTAAGGACCGGGTCGATTATTTATCTCTTGATATATCCCTAAGATATAGAAGATTAAAATCTATCGAACGGTTCTGAATTAGACCAATTCAATTCTGTCTGTTCTAGAAATAAGAAAGAGAAATCGATTTTCATAAAAGATCCAATTAAAGCACTTCTGAATTGATCTCATCCCTAAGAAAATACAAATTTGTTGAGTAATAACTGAATTCTTCAATAAAATACTCTTTTATAATTCTCAATAACCCTCATGATTTTGAATGACGAAAAATAATTACACATCCGTTTCTTAATTATGATGTGAATTTTATCTCCATGAATATGGATATAAGAAATCAAAAACGAAAGAGAAATCTATTTTTCGTTTTTGATTTCTTATTTTTTTTTCGTTCCTATTCTTCTTTTTTGTGCTATGAAATGAAAAAGGGACCTCCAAAAATTGGAAAGGATTTTTTCGTTCCTGATAGTAATTTATTTAGTGATTGAATGGAAGCATACTCTGGATCGGAGTTGTGGGGAGTACTGCTTTCTTTTTTCTACCAACTTAAAGCCCCCAATTAGTATTCTTTTTATATTCTGCGTAAATTTTCTTTTGGATAATTTACAAAATCTGTGTTACTAATCCTTTGTGTATCTTGGTGTTTCTAACCATCCAGTCTTTTTTATTAACCCCCCTTATTTATTTTTATATATCTATGATAATTCATAAAAATGGTAACTAAAACTCAATAAGGTTGGTCTTTTGAGACCGCTTCAAAACAGGATGACAAATTATCCAATCTTGGGTTAAATGTCCTCTTCTGTTTATAATTTTATTTCATTCTTATACATAGAAAATGAGACTCAATATTTTGACTGCCCTTATAAAATCATCATACTATCTATTAACTAGCAGGAATCTAGTATTCTGAAATTAGATTCAATATAAGCTGTTTTATTTCACTCATATAACTATCTAATTTAGTTCTTCAATCAGAATTTTGAAAAAGAAAATAAAGATAATGAAGGTTTCTATTCAATTTATTCGCTATATAGTACTATACAGAAATTATAGTACTATATAGAAATATAGTACTATAAAGAGAGGAGTATAGCAATAGAATAGCATCGAATAGCTTTTTCGGTTTCAACGAATCGCACGTAGAGATATTGATAAGACACATAGAGTTAATGGTATTTCATAACTAATCGATTGAGCAGCAGCTCGTAGACCACCCAAAAAGGAATATTTATTATTTGAGCCATATCCTGACATAAGAAGTCCAATGGGAGCAATACTCGAAATAGCAATCCATAAAAAAACACCCATATTGAAATCAGATAAAACAAAATTATAGCCAAACGGAATTACTGAATAACTTATTAGAATGGATATGACTGATATGGATGGTCCAATACTGAATAAATGAATATCTCCCCTAGATGGAATAAGATTCTCTTTGAATAGTAGTTTTGTTCCGTCTGCTAGAGCTTGAAGCATTCCAAAAGGACCAGCATATTCAGGTCCAATACGCTGTTGTACCCCTGCAGATATTTCTCTTTCTAACCATACAATTGCTAGTACACTTATTGTAATTCCCAAGACAAGAATCAAAATTGGTAAAAGTATCCATAGAATTCCATAGACCTCTTTGAAAGATTCCAATCCGGAAAAGGAGTTTATATCTTGGACTTCCGTTGTATCAATTATCATTTCAACGATCAACTTCTCCCATAATGATATCTATGCTACCTAGTATTGTCATAATATCAGCCAATTTCATTCTTTTAACTAATTGAGGAAGAATTTGCAAATTGATAAAACCGGGTGGACGAATTTTCCATCTCCAAGGAAAACCATTCTGATCTCCTATTAGAAAAATTCCTAATTCTCCCTTGGGGGCCTCAATTCTCACATAAAGTTCTTGTTTCGGCAATTCAAAAGTAGGAGACGGTTTTTTACCAATGAATCGATATTCAAAATCATTCCATTCTGGCTCCTTTTCTCTATCAAAGCAGCGAATTTCAAAATTTTCATAAGGCCCCCCTGGAATTCCTTCCAAAGCCTGTTGAATTATTTTTATGGATTCCACCATTTCACCAATTCGAACTAAATAACGAGCTAATGAATCTCCTTCTTTTTGCCATTGAACTTCCCAATCCAATTCCTCGTAACACTCATAATTATCAACTTCACGTAGATCCCATTGTATTCCGGAAGCCCGAAGCATCGGTCCTGATAACCCCCAATTTATAACTTCCTCTCTACCAACAACACCCACTCCTTCAACCCGTTCTAAAAAAATTGGATTTCGCGTAATAAGTTTTTGATATTCAATAACCCTTGTTAAAAAATAATTGCAGAAATCCAAACATTTATCGATCCAACCATAAGGTAGATCAGCCGCTACTCCCCCAATACGAAAAAAATTATGCATCATTCTCATACCTGTGGCAGCTTCGAATAGATCATATATTAATTCTCTTTCTCTAAAAATATAGAAAAAAGGGGTTTGTGCACCAATATCTGCCATAAAAGGTCCCAGCCATAGTAGATGAGAAGCTATACGACTTAACTCCAACATAATTACTCTTATATAGCTGGCTCTTTTAGGTACTTGAATATTTCCCAATTGTTCCGGTCCATTTACAGTTATTGCTTCTGTGAACATAGTAGCTAAATAATCCCAACGTGTTACATAAGGCAGATATTGTATAATTGTTCGGTTTTCCGCTATTTTTTCCATACCTCTGTGTAAATAACCCAATATTGGCTCACAATCAATAACATCTTCACCATCCAGAGTAACAATAAGTCGCAGAACACCATGCATCGATGGGTGTTGAGGCCCCATATTTACTATCATGAGGTCTTTTCTTGTAGCTGGGACATTCATAGGTTTTTCCTCGATTCATTCTTCCATGAATCGTTCAAAAAAAAGTTAATCAAAATTCAGTATCTAATAAATCGAATAATTGAAAATGATTCTTGAAATTAGCTAATTTGTGAATGAATCCCGAATACCCAACCGATTTATTAAATTTTGATAACGTATTTTGTTTTTCTTTGACAAATACGACAATAGTCGTTGTCGTTTTCCCAGAATTATACGTAAACCTCTTTGAGATAAATAGTCCTTTGGATGTAATTCAAAATGTGAAGTAAGTCTTCGTATCTTATTAGTTAAGATGAATACTTGAAATTCAACCGATCCCGGGTTTTCTTCTTCTTTTTTTTTTTTTGAAATAACAGGTATAACTGGATTTTTGATCATAAAATGAAAGCTTCCCCCCCCTCCTTTTTGGTAGATATTTTTATTGATCAGTAATAGTAATTACACTTATTTTTAATTTTTTATAAAAAATTTTCTCTTCATTTATTTAACAATTCTGAATTTCTTTTTTTTTTTTCAAATTAATTCATTATTAAGGAATGTAATTCAAATAGATAATAAATACTATATTTATGGATTCATAAAATGAATAAAATCTATTGTCTTGTATTTTAAAGACAAAAATAAGACAATAGATTTTATTCATTTTTCGATGGATTTATGGAGACATCATTGAGAAATTGAATTCGTATGACTCCCACAATGTGTGTGGACGTTTATTTTATTTATCTATAAATATTGTTCACATATCAGATAGATATGTTACGAGAAATATTAGGATAAATAGAACAAAAATCTAGATTTTCAATCGAGGCGAGGATACATACGTATTCTCAATATACTGAAACGGCTTCCATTATGTGTATCAAACCAATAGCGGTTCATACAAGCTAAATCTTCGAATCGATAATTTGGCCAAAGAAAGAATTTTAAATTCCTTAGTTTTTTTGTATCGCTATCAAGATCTTTCTTTTTAGTCAAAACTTCAGAAGAATTCGTTTTTTCTTTATCAGTTATTGTGTTTCTATCCATCGTCTTCCGATTCTTCCTATGGTTCAAACAAGTTAGAATTCGCAATTCTCTACGGCGTCTAGGGGAGAAAATATTTTCAGGAACAAGTAAATCATAATGATTTTTATCTTTATTTATAATTTGGCGTTTGTGCTTCAATGATACGCTTATGGTTTGATATAGAAATGATTGTTCGTAGTTTTTTTTGTAAGAACAACGAATGGGTTCTAAACAAAAAACTAGGTTGTCCTGCACTTCCTCAATATCCCTGCTGTAAAAAAAACAAGGATCATCACTGACTATACGCACAAAAGTTTCCAGATCTAGTTCTCCCCTCCTTATAGTAGACAACAAAATTTGTTTTGGTTGTTTCGTTTGCTTCAGGAGATTTAGTACGCCGACAATGTTCGCGTAGCTGTCGCCGTAGTACGTAAACTCCGCACAGCGTAAATAATAACCCACATATCTATCTATTAAGAAATTCTGTTCTGCAGCCATATCCTTCCTGTATTTAGGGCTATTTGCATTATAACGATGCTTGGGCTTATAATACCTTTCGAGATATGATTTTAGATTGCTGTGAATCGCGTATTCGTTCTTTTCTAACTGTAATTCCAGTTGATCAGTAATGTTCTTCTGACTATAAAACGGCATAAACAAGAAATTTAGTGGTAAGATCCACGGATTCTTCTTATATGCATCTATTTTTGATTTTGACAAAAAACCAAAACTCGGAGTCAATAATTTGTCATTCGTTATGGAATTCTTTTTTCTTTTTCCATTCATTGCTATCCTTCTTATTTTGGTCCTTCTCCTTCTTTTTTCATTCATTCCCATCCTTCTTTCTCTCCAACGAAAATACTTTCTATCCGGCTTATTTTCATCATCTTCCGCTATATAATTTTGGATAAAGCTATCGCCCATTAGATCAAATACTTCTTTTATATTTTTAGGTGTGTTATAACTAGGTGATGTATATCTATAAATAGAAGGTTGATTCTTATCTACATAATTTAGATATTGATAGGCAAAAAGATCATATCCATATTGTTTTTTTATTTTTTTTTTATTTTTTAATAAGTCTACTTGTTCTAATAAGTCTACTTCTTCTAATAAGTCTACTTTTCGTTTTTTGGAAACAATTAATTGAGTTTTTTCCGATGAATCATAGTCAAGTAAATCTTTATTTTGAGCCACGCGATGTTCATGGATTGTATTCCTCCACTTTTGTGGTGCTAATCTCGACCATGTGCTCTCAGGTAAAGCATATTGATAATGAATCTTTAACCAATTTGTCCATTGATTCATTATAGAATCGGGACGGTTCTTATGGCTTAATTTGGAATTGAATCTTTCTCCTTGTATTTTTAAAAAATAATCCTTTATTTCATTCGGAAGAAAAAAAGATTTTCCAGGTGATTCAAAAATAGATCTTAACCTATATTTATATCCATTACAAACTTGCATTTGTGATAATTGAAACAATACATAGGCTTGTGACAAAGAAGATACATCACAAGAATTCTGTGAATACATATCCGTCCTATTCCGACGTTTTTGTTTGTCTACAACCGACATAAATGGAATTATACTTTGATTTATTCTATCAATATATTCTTCATTTTTTTTTTTCGTGTAAATGAATTTTTTTACAAATTTCTTTGTTGATTCCAATAAATCACGAGTTAATTTAATAGAATTATTAATAAAATTAAGAGAACGTTGTACAATGCTCGAAGTAAGGAAATGTTCTACATATTGAATAGTCAATCCTATAATATAGTTAATATTAAAGATATCCATGTTATCGATATGCGTGTATAGCCTTTCCATGAAAATTTGGAAAAAACAATAGGATTTACGGATTAATCGAACGTTTCTTCTTTTGAATATTTTCCAACTATTTTTGAGTAATTCTAATGTTGTAGGATTAGTTATAACCCTTTCTTTTCTCAATTTTTCCATTTCTTTTAAGATTTGATTTCTTTTCGCATTTAAACGATTTATCCTTCTTTCTGTGATTTTTATCCTTCTTTCTGTGGATGTGGATGTGGATGGACTAATAGTTGCATTACTCGTACTGATTGGTGAATTTTTTTCAATTTCTATTTCGTTGAATTCTTTTAACAGGATTCGAGACTCTTCTTTTGCTTCATTCTCCCATTTTTTCAAACATTTTTTCAAATCTTTTTTCAATTTTTTTGTTATTTGTTTTAAAATGGGACCCAAAAATGCAAATGGGTTTGGTACATGCACCTGAGGGTACGATTCGAGTACTGTTCCAAAAGCTGTTAAAAACCATAAGTGGGTTGCAGAGATTCTTTTTTCATCTCCAGCGGATATTTTTTCACTGTATTGTTTTTTTTCAGTAGATAGTACCTTAGGTTTCTCGTGCCAAGCTTTCAGAACAAAAGGGAATAAGACCCTTATCTGAAGACCGGCGTCGAGCCAGTTGTATGGCAATGCGTTGTTATATACTGGAGTGCCCCGATAGGTGCAGTTAATATGGGTTTCTTTTTGCCAATCCCCAAAATCTTCTGACCATTCTGGATCTTGAAATAATAATATACGAATGATATTTTTCGTTATTATCAACGACGGTAATAGAATATATTTTCGAAACCTGGACATAAATAACAATACGAAATTTCTGATTACTAGACCATATAGAATGCTCTCCCAGGCTTCTTCGACTCTTCGAAGTGTCTCAACAGCCTCGTCTTCGGCGTCCTGTTCCATTCTCATTCTTTGCTCGTTCTCTTTTTTTGCCTTTTTTAACCTCAAAAATGATACATTATCAGGATCGGGTTTCCTGAAATATAGGGTCAAATAGTCCCACATGTCCTCCAAAACATCAAACAAAAAGGAATTGCTTTTGTTGATCATATCCAAAAAAAGGGGGGAATGGACATTCCCATTTGCTTGAAAGAGTCTCGAAATAACTGTTTTACGCCTTTGAGGGCGCCAAGATCCTCGAATAAGATCTCTGTTAAAATCTGCGCCGGGTACATAACAAGCTACAGAGAATTCGTTACGGCGGTCCTCTGCCTCCTTATATTGATGCGCAAAAGAATTATTTTGAATACGAGGACCCAATGAGCTTGATTCCATATTAAAAATAACTACATATTCAGCGTTTGGGGAACGAATATGATGTTCTTGTTTATAGCCCGGTTCCAGCATGTACTCCGTCTCGTCCAGTAATTCGTAGTTCCATCGAGGAACTTCTTTACTTATTTCCTTGATTTCACTACATAGTTTTCTATTAAAAATTGTTTTATGATTGAAAGGATTAGTCCGAATTGCATCAAATAAGAAGTTTCTTTTTATTTTTTTTTCTTTGGAATAGATTTTTACTTGTTCATGTTCTGGAACTGAAGAAAGTCCGTCAAAATGAAAATTGGATACTGATTTTTCCGAAAATTTACTCATTATTTTAAAATAAAAACCCATTTCAGTGAATACTAATTTTCTATCCAATTTATCTATTTTCTGTTCCAATTCTGGAGAATTGGTATTCATACAAAGAAGGAGACCATGAATCCTATTTATCAATATGGAGTTTGAGTCAAAAGTTTTCTTTTTAGAAACGCTTTTTTGGATTTCTCCACGAGCGGGTCCATTCAAGAAAGGATCATATATTTTAGGTAAGTATTTTTTTCGACCCCTATCATCCGATAATCGAACTCGAGTTTCTAATACATCCACAAGATTAAATTTCTTACCTTTCTTAACTTTCTTATCTAGAATTTTTGCCCTTTGAAATAATTCCTTGCTTAGTTGATTTTTTTTTTCTTTATTACGGGAGATCCAAGAATTATACAATTCATTCTCATTATTGGAGGTTTTCTCTGTTCTGAAGAGATCCATTTTTTTTTCCATGATGTTCAGAAAAGTAGATAAATGAGGTGGATACGTGAAAGATATTCGTTTTTTTCCATCACTTTGACATGTTTGAAAAAAAAATTGTGAATTTTCATCTCTTACAACCCGCTCGAAGTGATCATTTTTTATATATCGCAAAGGCCTAGTCCATCTTTGAAAATCGAAAAGAATATTTACAAGACCTCTTTCCGCCACCGGGGGGACAATTTTTGTCTTTTTCTGAATATTCGTGTTGTTGGAAGTCTTCTCATTCTCGGAAAAATAAACCATCAGATCTTCTTCGTTATTTTCTTCCCTTTCCGCATCTATTGCAGCTTGGATTTCCTCCGAGTACCTCTCGTCGTAGCCTTCCATTTCCTCACCATAAAAATAAGGGATCATTGCTCTGCCTGAATAGTGCGCAAAAATTGCAAAGGCGAAAACGGCAAATATTTGCCCCGCATAATTTCGTAATTGTAGGAGAATGTATTTATCAAATCTCATCGTTATCTTAGATTTGATCGAATTTTTTTTCTTGAACCAGACTAATACCAATCCAACACATTGCATTAAAAAGATGTGACCAATTACCCACCCAACAAAACTACTTGTTAAGAATAACAATTTATTGTTGGATCGAAACAGATAAATGTTCATTAATCTTATTAAGATTGAACTTGGGAAAAGAAGGGGGTTTAATAATTGAAAAAAAAGATTGTTAAAGAATACTTTGTAAGTCCTAAAATTACGTATTGAATTTGGATTGTTGTCTCCAGAATCCTCCGGGTAGTATGCCCAACCCCAATCGTCCGAATAGTAATGTTTGTTATTTTGATAGACATAATTACAGAAAAGATACGGCAGAGTTAAGAATGTTAGTGTATGAGGTCGATTCAATGCCAAATGCAAAGGCGCATAATAGATCGATATGAACATCATGACGCGTCCCGTAAGAAACCCGCTTGTTGCTGCTATTTCCGTCTCGGAACCTTTTTCCATAACCCGGGCTCGAATAAGGAAGAGATAAGACGGTCCTATGCAGGCTGTAGTAAGAAATCCATAATAGAGTCCGATCACAACGGTTGAATTCAGTATCCTAAGGCAGAAACCCACTAAGGAATTTCGTATAAAAAAGTTAAAAGTCATAGTTATCCCCCTTTTAAGTTTGTTTTTATTTACAATTGTTATTTCGATGTTTATTTTATATTTTTTTATTATTTTATATGTTACTATTATATGTTACTATTAAAAATGTCTTCCATTTATCCATTTACTTTGAAGTTTCTTTCTTTAATCTAGAATTGTGATTTCGATGTTTCATATGTTACTATTATATGTTACTATAGGTTTTCTAATTTTGCGTTTTCTTTACTTTTTTAATAAAATTCTGATTATTCTATGTCTTTTTATTTTATATTCTTTTATTTACAAACAAAATAAAGAAAGGGACAATCAAACCTATTTCATTTCTCGATTCAATCGAAGCTAAAAGGAGTAATCAGGGTTGATATAAGGTCACAAATAATGATAGATATGTAAAAAACAAAACTTCCTTATTCCATTTTAATCCGAAATGGAATGAACTTAGAATCATGGAATTGATTCGCTCATCAGATTATATATAAATTATAAGTTCATAACCTTAGCCCATTCCCATTTTTGGTGGAACAGATCCACTAATTCTTTCATTTCAGTTAGTAATATAAGAGGTCAATCAATTGTAGAAGCTAAAAAAGAGTATCCTGAGCCATTTTAATAATGGGGTTCATTGATATTCCTAGTATAGTAGATGCTATCACACATAAAATCATACTCACTTCAATGGAATTATTTGATGTTACAGGAGATCTTCTATAATTTCGCACGTGAGGAGTTATTTCTTGGTTTCGTCCAGTCATTAATAACTTAATTATTTTTAGATAATAGTAGATCGAAACAACGCTTGTAAGAAGTCCTATTGAAACCAAGAAATATCGGCCTGCTTGCCATCCACACCAGAATAAAGAAAGTTTTCCGAAAAAACCAGCTAGTGGAGGAAGACCTGCTAAGGATAAGAGACATAGGGCTAAAGAGAGAGCCAAAAAAGGATCTTTCGTGTATAATCCTGCATAATCTCGAATGTTATCAGTTCCGGTACGTAGACTAAATAACACAATGCAAGCAAAAGTTCCTAGATTCATGGAGATATAGAACAACATATAAGTTATCATGCTTGCATATCCACCATTTGAGTCTCCAACAATTATTCCAATAATTACATATCCGATTTGACCTATGGACGAATAGGCAAGCATACGTTTCATGCTTGTTTGCGTAATAGCAATGAGATTCCCTAATACCATGCTAAGAATAGCTAGGATTTCTAGAAGAAGATGCCATTGGTTTGATGAGAAATAAAAAGAAATATCCAAAATTCGAGTGGCTGAAGCTGAAGCAGCTACTTTCGAAGTAACAGAAAGAAAAGCAACGACTGGAGTGGGAGAGGCAGAGTCGAAAAGAGGATTCCTCACTTCTTTCTCTCATTCAAAACCGTGCATGAGACTTTCATCTCGGACGGCTCCTAAGTGATAAAAGAAAGAAGAAGATTGTTTCTTCTTTCTTTTAGTATTTCCTTCCTCGCGTATGTATAAGACCGAATCCATTGTATTTGGACTTTTCATCAAACAAAAAAGGATTCGTAATCCTGAACTTTTCGAGGAATCCTTCATCAGTGGTTGTGAATGACGGATTTTTCTCAATCTTTATGAGTTGCTCCTACAGAACCTAGGTCGAAAAAAAAGATTGAGAAATAGAACCATCTGATTTAATTCGTTCTCAATAGCCACGAGATGATCATCTTAGGGTGATCCTTTTGTTGACGGATGTTCCTATTATACTCGTAGTCTCTGAAGGATGAGAACCAACTATGTAGCATCTACATCGACAATTCAAGTATTGTATACGTCATTTAGTATGATTCTTTGTAGGAACTACCCCTAATAACCAACTTGCAAAAAGAATCTTTTTCTCATAAAGGGATTCGTTGTTCCTGACTCTGCTTCACCTTAATTGTTATTTTAACAAGTAAAGTTATGTCTTGGTCCGAGTGGGAATAGCATATCTCTTCTGCATGTCCATAGAGTTTTGAAAAATCCAAACATCTCAGAAAGAAATAGAGAAGTCGGTCGGAATTTCTCGAACGAACCACACTCCTTCATATACGTCAGGAGTCCATTGATGAGAAGGGGCTGGGGAAAGCTTGAACCCAATTCCTACAGTGATGACTATAAGCGCAATTGAAATTCCCGGAGAGTTATACATTTGTGTATTGATAAGACCATTTACTATTTCTTGAAGCTCCATTTCTCCCCCGGATGAACCATATAGCCAAGAAAAACCATGAACCAGAATAGAAGAGCTTGCCCCACCCATGAGTAAATATTTCATAGTAGCCTCATTAGACCTTACATCTTTCTTGGTATATCCAGATAGTAGATAGGAGCATAAACTGAAACATTCTAGAGCTACAAAGATAGTTATTAAATCGTTAGCGCTGCATAAAAACATTCCTCCTAGAGTAGCGGTTAATATAAATAACAGAAACTCTGTTATAGCCATTTCTGTACATTCAATGTACTTTACGGATAGAGGAATACATAGAGTTGAAGATAGTAAAATAAGAAATTGAAAGATTTCGTTAAAATTGTTTGTTTGGAAATTTCCCGAAAAACGAATCATGGGTTCTTCTCTCCATCGGAACAACAGCGCCATTATGCTCATTACTAAACTTGTTGAAGAGAAAAAATAGAACCAAGATATCTCTTTTTGATCCGAAGTGGAATCGATCATCAGAAGAAGAATTAGGCCCAAAATTAGAATCAATTCCGGAAAAAGAAAACTTCCATCGAAAATAAGCAAATGAAAGGCTTTCATAAAAATTCTCGTAGACTCGAGAATGAGATTTTCATTCTGTACATGTCAAATCATGAATTAGTACATGGAATCTCCAAAAAAATACCCTTTGATGTATGGATCCTTAGGTCCATGTGTGTATATGGACCATAGATCCTGTTCATGGATTAACGAAAAGGTGCACGAGTTCTATTTGCTTCCGCCATTTTCTGAATCTCTTCCTTTTTGCGTATGGCATCACCACGCCCCTTGACAGCATCCACTAATTCGGAACTGAATTTGAAAGCCATATTTCGACCCGGACGTTTTCGGGATGCCGCTACTAACCAACGAATGGCAAGTGCTCTTCCTTGTGGCTTTTTTATTTCAATGGGAACTTGATGAGTCGATCCGCTCACGCGTCTCGCTTTTACTACTATCTTGGGAGTTACCTGAAGTATTGCTTCACGTAAAACGGATAGTGGATTTTTTTCTGTCTTTTGTTGAATCCTTTTCATAGCTCGATAGAAAATTCGATAAGCCAATAATTTTTTTCCGTGTTTCATAATATGGTTAATCAACCTGTTAACTACTCGATTACGATAAATTGGATCGGATTTTTCGATTTTCTTTTCTGCAGTACCTCGTCGTGACATGAGCTTAATAATCCATTTTTTTATAACTTAACTTATGGGGCTAAAATAATAATTTATTTTGGCTTTTTGGCTCCATATTTTGAACGCCCTTGTTGACGATCCCTTACTCCGCCAGCATCTAGGGGTCCTCGAACAATGTGATATCTCACACCAGGTAAATCCTTAACCCTTCCCCCTCTTACTAAGACTACAGAATGTTCTTGTAAATTATGGGCAATACCAGGTATATAAGCAGTAATTACAAATCCTGAGGTTAAGCGTACTCTGGCAACTTTACGTAACGCAGAGTTTGGTTTTTTCGGGTTAATAGTGTCAAAGTTGACAGATAAGTCATCCTTACTGCCACTCTACAGAACCGTACATGAGATTTTCACCGCATACGGCTCCTCGTTCAATTCTTTCGACGTAATTAGATCCTTTATCCTCGTTCGATAATCTCCACTTCTTCCCCCAAACCCAACAAAATAACGAGAACGAATGAAGTCAGCCACGTTTTCATGTTTGAATTGAACACTTTCGTTTTTTTATTCTCAAAGGAGAAAATTATTCTTTTTACTTTTACCAAACATATGTGGATCCAATTATGATCTTCTAATCAACTGTTTCAATCAATAGAAAACCTTTTTTTTGTATGAATCCATATTATTACATTCCAATTCCTTCCCAATATTTCCCAAAGAAAATACCGAATTGGATCTTAAATTGACGGGTTAGTGTGAGCTTATCCATGCGGTTATGCTCTCTTTGAATAGGAATCTATTTTGTGAAAAATCCCGGCTTTCGTGCTTTGGTGGGTCTTTGAGATCCTTTCGATGACCTATGTTGAAAAGATATCTATTATGATTAGAATATAGAATATATTCTAGAATAATATTTAATATATTCTAAATAGATGTTTACTCTTCCATAATAGTATTAATTAGTATAAAATTACTATTAAACAATACTCTTTGAATAGAGCTAATTCATAGTATTCCAGTCCAACATTTTTATTTGAAAACTTTTTGAGTTATCTGTAAAAATAGATTCAGCTAATGAAAAGGCTTTCAATGCTGCCGTATATCCTTTTTTTTTCCAAAAATTCTTACGAATTTTTTTTTTTGATATAGAAGTGCGTTTTTTGGGAACTGGCATACAAGTAGTATAGTTTTTTCGTTGCTATAGTTTGATGTGAAAGACATTTGTTCTGT
The DNA here is from genome assembly GCA_963859935.3 of Lathyrus sativus. Taxonomy (NCBI): domain Eukaryota; kingdom Viridiplantae; phylum Streptophyta; class Magnoliopsida; order Fabales; family Fabaceae; genus Lathyrus; species Lathyrus sativus. The sequence goes on along the minus strand of CAWUDS030006326.1, from coordinate 1,401 downwards.
AAATGAACACGAATTATTCTGCAATTAGCCGTATGTCTTATCTATCGGAATTCCCTCTTTCTTTTTTTTCGATCAAAAGGTAAAGTAAAAACATTGAATATTATAAACCTTTTCCAAATTTTTCATAGATAATATTGATGATTCATGAATATATTACTTTAAATACTCTTTTTTTTCACTAGGAATTTTCTTATTGGCCGGTTTTCACTTTGTACTTTCCAATATTGGGACCAACCATTGTATTGTGCAAAGATTCAGAACAATTAAGAATATCCAATTCTATTTCTATATCCACTTTTTTATTAACCGAACCCCTTTACAAACAAAAGAGATAAAACAAACGAATAAGAAACAAAATTCATAAAGAATCTAAATATTTTTTATTCTTTTTTTTGTATGGAATATACACATCAATCTTCATGGATCATACCTTTCATCCCTCTTCCAATTCCTATTTTAATAGGGGTAGGACTTCTACTTTTTCCCACGGGAACAAAAAATATTCGCCGTATGTGGGCTTTTCCTAGTATTTTATTGTTAACCATAGTTATGATTTTTTCGATCGATTTATCGATTCATCAAATCGAGAATCGTTCTATCTATCAATATGTATGGTCTTGGACTATAAATAATGATCTTTCTTTAGAGTTTGGCTACTTGATCGATTCACTTAGTTCTATTATGTCAATATTAATAACTACTGTTGGTATTCTGGTTCTAATTTATAGTGATAGTTACATGTCTCATGATCAAGGCTATTTGAGATTTTTTACTTATATGAGTTTTTTTAATACTTCAATGTTAGGATTAGTTACTAGTTCCAATTTGATACAAGTTTATATTTTTTGGGAATTGGTTGGAATGTGTTCTTATCTATTAATAGGTTTTTGGTTCACACGTCCTATTGCGGCAAATGCTTGTCAAAAAGCGTTTGTAACGAATCGTGTAGGGGACTTTGGTTTCTTATTAGGAATTTTAGGTTTTTATTGGATAACCGGTAGTTTGGAATTTAGGGATTTATTTCTAATATTCAATAACTTAATTTATAAGAATGAGGTAAATATTATTTTTGTTACTTTGTGTGCCCTCTTGTTATTTTGCGGATCCGTTGCAAAATCTGCCCAATTCCCTCTTCATGTATGGTTACCAGATGCTATGGAAGGTCCTACTCCTATTTCTGCTCTTATACATGCTGCGACTATGGTAGCAGCGGGAATTTTTCTTGTAGCTCGACTTCTTCCTCTTTTCATAGTTATACCCTCCATAATGACTGGAATAGCTTTGATAGGTATAATAACAGTAGTATTAGGAGCTACTTTCGCTATTGCTCAAAAAGATATTAAGAAAAATTTAGCCTATTCTACAATGTCTCAATTGGGTTATATGATGTTAGCTTTAGGT
>CAWUDS030006325.1:45000-47981 GCA_963859935.3 Lathyrus sativus | reverse complement strand
AAGAGAATTCTTGCTTACTTTCTCTACCTTAACGACAGAAAAAAGGATGGATCAAATTTTAGTGAGTCTTACTAATAGTGATGAGTTATCAAAGAATAACTCTGGTTATCAAATGATTGAACAACCGGGAACAATTTACTTACGATATTTAATTGACATTCATAAAAAGGATCTAATGAATTATGAGTTCAATACATCCTGCTTAGCAGAAAGACGGGTATTCCTCGCTCATTATCAGACAATCACTTATTCAGAAATCCCGTGTAGGGCTAGCTGTTTGGATTTCCCATCTCATGATAAACCCTTTTCGCTACGCTTAGCCCTATCCCCTTCTAGGGGTATTTTAGTGATAGGTTCTATAATAACTGGACAATCCTATTTGCTCAAATCTCTAGCGACAACCTCCTATGTTCCTTTCATTACAGTATTTGTAAACAAGTTCCTGGAGAACTTTCCTAGGGGTTTTGATACGAGTTATGATGAGGACGATCTTTTTGATCAAAGAGAGGGTACCATTTACAGTCTTTTACCGGATTACGAGGGTAGTTGCTATAATCCAGAGAATTATGAAAGGGATCATAGCGACGATTTCGACCGTAAGCTTGATAGCCGATTGAAGTTTCTAAGTATGGAGGATCCGGTATCTAGCGATATCATACCGGAAAAGGAACTAGACCGGTTTTATCTCACAATTCAATTGGAATTAGTAAAAGCAATGTCTCCTTGCATAATTTGGATTCCAAACATTCATGATTTCGATAGGAAGGAGTCGGATGACTTATCGCTGGGTATATTAGTGAACTCTCTTTCCAGAGATTCTGAAAAAGGTTCTACTAGCAATAATCTTGTTATTGCTTCTACTCATATTCCAGAAAAAGTAGACCCTTGTTTAATAGGGACGGATAAATTAAATACATGCATTAAGGTACGAAGGCTTCTTATTCCACAACAAAGAAAGCACTTTTTTACTCTTTCATATACTAGGGGATTTCACTTGGAAAAGCAAATATTCAATACTAATCGATTGGGGTCTATAACTCTAGGTTCTAATGTACCTGATCTTGTAGCACTTACTAATGAGGCGCTATCGATTAGTATTATACAAAAGAAATCTATTATAGACACTAATATAATTCGATTTGCTCTTCATAGACAAACTTGGAATTTTAGATCTCATATAAGAGAGATTCAGGATCATGGGATCCTTTTTTATCAGATAGGGAGGGTTGTTTCACAAAATCTACTTCTCAGTAATTGCTCTATAGATCCTATATCTATCTATATGAAGAAGACAGCATGTCAGGAGGGGGATTCTTCTTTGTACAAATGGTACGTCGAACTTGGAAGAAGCATGAAGAAATTAACTATACTTCTTTATCTTTTGAGTTGTTCTGCCGGATCGGTCGCTGAAGACTTTTTTTCTGTACCCAGACCTAATGAAAACAATGATGCTTCTTATAGACTCCGTGAGAATGATTCTGATCTAGTTCATGGGCTATTAGAAATAGAGGGTGCTCTGCTGGGACCCTCCGAGACAGGAAGTCGGTTTGATAATGATGGAGTGCCGTTGCTTCTTCGGCCCGAAAGAAATCCCTTAAAGATGCTTCAAAATGGGTTTTCTTCTATCATTTATAATAGTGAACGATTTCTCTATAAAAAATATGAACCGGGGTTCGAAGAAGGGGAAGGAGTCGGAGTCTACGACCCGAAACAGATAGAGCTAGAGCTAGAGCTAGACCTAATGGAGGAATTATTGGAAAACATACTTTGGGCTCCTAGACTGTGGCGCCCTTGGTGCTTTCTCTTTGACGAAGGGTCCAATGAATTGAGATTTCCCTATGGGGAAGGGTCATTTCAGGACAAAGATGATTATGATGAAAAGGGTGAGAATGATTCGGAGTTCTTGCAGGATGGAACCATGCAGGACCAGACACGAGTGAGATCTTCCAACGAACAAGGCTTTTTTCACATAAGCCATTTCATTTGGGACCCCGGAGATCCACTCTTTTTGCTATTCCAAGAGGATGAGGATCCTGTGTTTTCACATCAAGAAGAATTTTCTTCAGAGGAACAGATACTTTTGACTTCCAAAACCAAGAAAACTTATTGGAAATATCTAGATGAAAGATGGTTGAGGAAGGATATGGAAGAACAGAATTTGAGATTATCGATTGATCGCGAGAGATGGTTTACAACCAATACTTCAGTATCAAATGAATTTTTTCGTTCTACTACTCTATACGAAAGTTATCAATATTTATCAAATGTGTTCCTATCTAACAGAACCCTATTGGCTCAAATCACAAAGACATTGTTGAGAAAAAAATGGGTTTTCCCAGACGAGATGCTTGTTATTATCTCTTCCAATAACGAACGATTGGTTTCACTGAATAATGAAATAAAATAGATACTTTCTTTCTCGTCGTCTCAAGTTGATATTAGGGGATCTTTCAATTGAGAAGATCCCCTAATATCGAGAATCCATATTGCCCTTGACCGAGCCCACTTGTTTTGAAGCAAATAAAGAGATCCACGGGGGGATTTGTCCTATTCAGATATTCACAACCAATAAGTACAGAATTTTCTTTTCAGATAGGTCCTGAGAAAGAAGGTTGGCATGCCAACAGGCGTCTATTATGGAATTCACCCGACCCGAGAGTACAGTACCCATTTTTTGGAATGTCGAGTGCCAAAGTCATTGAATGGGTAAGTCACCAATCTCCTAAATCGAATATAAAATCTACTTTATCCGTTGGTTTACAGGGGTTGCAGGCGGGACGATTTCAAAATGGACTCTCCATTCATTTCATTAGATAGATAAGATCACCAAAACTTCGTGATCTGCTGGCGAACTTATTCCAATTCCATAATAGATCTCAATATTATGCCTTGAAGAGGACTCGAACCTCCACGCTGTATTAGCACGAGATTTTGAGTCTCGCGTGTCTACCATTTCACCACCAAGGCATCAATCATATTCT
>CAWUDS030006325.1:15000-35000 GCA_963859935.3 Lathyrus sativus | reverse complement strand
GTTTTTCAATTTTTCATATGGTTCTTTTTTTTAAAAAGGAGAAAAACCTTTTAAGTACAATAATTGCACCAAGTGTTATTTTTACCCAAGCCTTTGCGACTTCGGGTCTTTTAACCAAACTGCATCAATCCGTAATATTAGTACCCGCTCTACAATCCCATTGGCTAATGATGCACGTAAGTATGATGATACTGGGCTATGCAGCTCTTTTATGTGGATCATTATTATCAGTGGCTATTTTAGTCATTACGTTTCAAGAAGTCATCCAAATTCTTTCTTTTACCAAGAATTTTGATTCTTTAAAAAAATCAGTTGATTTTGTTGAAATCAAATACATGAATAGGAATGAAAGAAACAATGTTTTACGAAAAACTTATTTTTCTTCTTCTAGAAATTATTATAGGTCTCAATTTATTCAACAATTGGATCGTTGGGGTTATCGTATTATTAGTATGGGTTTTCTCTTTTTAACGGTAGGTATTCTTTCAGGAGCAGTATGGGCTAACGAGGCATGGGGTTCCTATTGGAATTGGGATCCAAAGGAAACTTGGGCCTTTATTACTTGGACCATATTCGCGATTTATTTACATACTAGAAAAAATAAAAAATTAGAGGGTGTAAATTCTTCAATAGTGGCCTCGATAGGATTTCTTATAATTTGGATATGTTATTTGGGGATCAATCTATTAGGAATAGGACTACATAGTTATGGTTCATTTACATCTAATTGACTCAAAGAACCTGATAAAGAAAAATATGGAAAGCATATAAATATATACTTTCCATAAATCGTCGAGAACCCTTTCAATCAAGTAATGTAATGATTCAAGGGGTTCTCACAAACAACAAACATATTCGATTCTAATTTCAATTTTTTAAATGAATCTAACGGGAAAATATTTTTTTGTATCTTTTTGATTCATTTATTCACAAAAATCATCCATCAAAAATGAGATAGAATAGCTTCAACCTTGTCAACCGAAAATGAGAAAATGAAATCTGGATAAATACCAATACCTATTATGGGTATAAGGATAGAAATAGAAATAAATAATTCTCTGGGCCCAGAATCAAAAAAAGAAGAGTTTGATGTATTAAAAAACTTGTATCCATAGAACATTTGCCGTAAGATAGATAATAAATAAATAGGAGTTAATATCATTCCAATTGCTGTTACAAAAGTAATTAGTATTTTCATCATGAAAAGATATTTTTGACTAGTAATTATTCCAAAAAAAACTATCAATTCTGCAACAAAACCGCTCATGCCAGGCAATGCAAGAGAAGCCATTGATAAGATAGTGAAAATAGTGAATATTTTTGGCATTGGGATAGCCATTCCGCCCATTTCGTCAAGATAAAGAAGACGCAGTCTATCATAACTAGTTCCTGCCAAGAAAAAAAGGGCAGCGCCAATAAATCCATGAGATATTATTTGTAAAATGGCCCCGTTGAGACCAGTATCACTTATAGAACCAATTCCTATAATTATAAAACCCATATGAGATACGGAAGAATAAGCGATTCTTTTTTTTAGATTCCGTTGACCAAAAGATGTTGCAGCGGCATAGATTATTTGAATACAACCTAATATCATTAACCAGGGGCAAAATATGGAATGAGCGTGGGAAAAAAATTCCATATTAATTCGAACCAACCCATATGCTCCCATTTTTAATAAGATTCCGGCTAAAAGCATACAAGTGCTGTAATGCGCCTCTCCGTGGGTATCTGGTAACCATGTATGTAAGGGTATAATCGGCGATTTGACAGCAAAAGCAATAAGAAATGCCGTATAGAATATTATTTCTAGTGCCACGGGATATGATTGATTAATTAATGTTTCAAAATTAAATGTTGGTTCATTAGAGCCATATAAACCAATACCCAGAATTCCCATTAATAAAAAAACAGAAGCTCCTGCAGTGTACAAAATAAACTTTGTAGCTGAATACAAACGTTTCTTTCCCCCCCACATGGATAAAAGTAGATAAACGGGAATTAATTCCAATTCCCACATGATGAAAAAAAGTAAAATGTCTCGAGAAGAAAATGGTCCTATTTGACCGCTATACATTGCTAACATCAGGAAATAAAATAATTGGTATTTTCGAGTAACCGGCTGAGCTGCTAAAGTGGCTAAAGTAGTTATCAATCCTGTCAGTAAAATAGGTCCTATGGAGAGTCCATCTATTCCTAATCTCCAGTAAAAATCAAAAAAATGGATCCATTTATAATTCTCCGTCAGTTGAATTAGTGGATCATCCAATTGGAAATGATAACAAAATGCATAGGTTGTTAGAAGGAGATCGATTAAGCATATACAAATGCTATACCACCTAATTACCTTATTTCCCCTATGAGGAAATAAGAAAATTAAGGAACCTGCGGCTATTGGGAAAACAACAACTATTGTTAACCAAGGAAAAAAATTCGTGATAAAAATAAGATACACTTGGGCCAGAAAAGCCCATGCTCAAAATAAAATAGAATTTTTTTCTTTTTTATTTTGAACACGAGTTTTTGCCAGTAAAAAACGTATTCGTGTGGTGTTTTTTGAAACGAATCAATAAGCGAGACCCATACTTCGAGTTGTTTCATGCCATAAATAAACTCGAACACTTAAGAAATCCGTCGGACAAGCGGACTCACACCTCTTACAACCAACACAGTCCTCTGTTCTTGGGGCAGAAGCTATTTGCTTAGCTTTACATCCACCCCAAGGTATCATTTCTAATACATCTGTGGGACAGGCTCGGACACATTGAGTACATCCTATACATGTATCATAAATCTTTACTGAATGTGACATTATCTATAGTAATTTTGGATGTTCAAAAATGCAAATTATCGATCTAGTAAACTCGTAAATGAATCGTATATTTATATACCAGATGAATCAATGATTTGTGATAATATTGTTAACTGTTAATAAAAAAAGGCGTCTAGATAAATTTACAAGAGGGAATCGAAGAGGACCAGGATACTTTCATTTCTTATGATTTAGGCAATGTAAACATGATATGATCATAAGTTGTGTCGAATAAATACTCAAATGAATTGATTAGATTCATATTACACTATTTGAAATTCTACTTTATTATTATAGGATTAATGCTATTTATTCAACAAATTCGATTGATTGATACGGGTTGATTTTCTGTTACGAGCAATTGAGGAAACAATAGCCAGTCCGATAGCCGCTTCAGCGGCTGCAATAGCTATAACAAAAATTGAAAAAATATTTCCTTTTAATTGGCGATTATCAAAAAAATCAGAAAAAGTTACTAGATTTATATTAACTGCATTCAGTATAAGTTCAAGACACATAAGGGCTCTAACCATATTTCGGCTCGTGATCAATCCATAGATACCAATAGAAAATAAATAGGCACTCAAAACAAGTACATGTTCGAGCATCATTGACCAACTCCTTATAAATTTGGATTCATTAACAAAAGAATATATCGGCAATAAAAAAAAAAAGAATTTCTACATAAAAAAAAACTCTTTCACTTCACATAGAATTCGACAGAAATAAATGTGAGAAAATTGAAAAAAAAAAGAATCTTGATTTCTATTACTAGTTCTCTAAAGATTTCTTACTGGCGAGCTACGACAATTGCACCTATCAAAGAAACTAAAAGAATTATGGAAATTAGTTCAAATGGAAGAAAAAAATCTGTTGATAAATGAATTCCAATTTGTTGACTAGTACTTATCAAATCTTGCTCAATAATCTGATTTGGTCTTGTAGTCCAAATAATTCCGTACCATGATGTATCGGAAATAATAGTGATTAATGAAACAAAAATACTTGTACAAACTATCAAAGTAATTCCATCCCCTACGGTCCAAAGATTCAAATCTTGGTAATATTCGGAACTATTCATGAACATCACAGCAAATATGATTAAAATGTTAATAGCTCCCACGTAAATAAGTAGCTGTGATGCAGCTACAAAATGCGAGTTTGCTAAAATATAATAAAGATATACAAACAAGAACCAGTCCCAACGAAAAAGCAGAAAAAATGGGGTTGGTAAGTAATACTACTCCTAAACTTCCTAATAGAAGACCCGATCCCAGAAAGACTAAAAGAAAATCGTGCAGCGTTTCAGGCAAATCCATTATATGTAAAAAAAAAGACAACGAAATCGAAATTTCATGACCTTATTGATATGACCAGGAAAAAAAATTTATATATTTCAATTTTTCTTTGCATTGAAAAACCTAAGTAGTTTAAATTGATATAGTTATGGTTATATAATCAATGTCATTCCACTCTTTATACAAAAGAGTAGTTTGAAACGATATGAAAACTCAAGTATAAAGGTAGATAGAACATATATAACCATTGAAAATCTTATTGAAATTCCAAAATATTTTCAATTTCGAGAATATATTAATATATTCTATTGAAGAATATAGTTCTCTAATAATTATAGAATATTTCTACTAATATGATATTTACTATATTATTCATTTTTTATACATTTAAAATATTTGATTTAGATTATTCTATTTATATCTATTCTATCTATAGAAATATATAGAATATTTGTGTGTGTTTTTTTTTTAAGTTGTATTTTATTGAATTATAATAAATTGTCTTTTTTGATTTGAATTGTTCGAATTGTATAATCATCAATTATTGACATTGGTAAACGGCCCAAAGCAATTTGATTATAATTCAATTCATGACGATCATAAGTTGAAAGTTCATATTCTTCAGTCATTGATAAACAATTTGTTGGACAATACTCAATACAGTTACCACAAAAAATACAGATTCCGAAATCAATACTGTAATTTAGCAATCGTTTCTTTCGAATATCCGTTTCCATTTTCCAATCAACAACGGGTAAATCTATAGGACATACACGAACACATACTTCACAAGCAATGCATTTATCAAATTCAAAATGGATTCGACCGCGGAAACGTTCTGATGTGATTAATTTTTCATAAGGATATTGAATAGTTACAGGTAAACGATTTGCGTGAGATAAGATAATCATGAAACTTTGACCAATGTACCTTGCAGCTCGTACTGTTTGTTGACCATAATTCATGAACCCAGTTACCATAAGGAACATATTGTAAATATCTATGAATAGTATAGTTTTTTTTGATTTCTTTCTCTTATTTGAGACAAGTAATGAATATAGAACATCTTTTACAGCGAAAACAATTGAGATGAAGTTGTTAATAATAGATTACCGAGAGAAATCGGTAAAAGAAATTTCCATCCAAGATTTAATAATTGATCCATTCTTAGCCTAGGCAAAGACCATCTTGTTATGATAGAAACGAATAAGAAAAAATAGCTTTTAGCTAATGTAATAAAGAGATCAATTGTAGTTCCAAAAACTCCGTATGTTTTATTTATTTCAAAAAATTCAGAAACAAATATGTATGGAATAGAAATATTGGAACCGCCCAAGTAAAGAACTGTTACAAATAATGAAGAAATGAAAAGGTTTAAATAGGAAGCAACGTAAAATAAACCAAATCGAATACCTGAATATTCTGTTTGATAACCAGCTACTAATTCTTCTTCTGCTTCTGGTAAATCAAAAGGTAATCTTTCACATTCTGCTAGCGAAGAAATTATAAAAACGATGAAACCCATAGGTTGACGCCACAAATTCCAACCCCAAAAACCATATTTTGATTGCGCATCAACTATATCAATTGTACTTAAACTGTTAGATAATCCTAGTCGGTGATAACATTCCTGTTCCCATCTCTATTACAGAACCGTACATGAGATTTTCACCTCATACGGCTCCTGGAAAGCCTTAAGTAAATCTAAGGACCGGGTCGATTATTTATCTCTTGATATATCCCTAAGATATAGAAGATTAAAATCTATCGAACGGTTCTGAATTAGACCAATTCAATTCTGTCTGTTCTAGAAATAAGAAAGAGAAATCGATTTTCATAAAAGATCCAATTAAAGCACTTCTGAATTGATCTCATCCCTAAGAAAATACAAATTTGTTGAGTAATAACTGAATTCTTCAATAAAATACTCTTTTATAATTCTCAATAACCCTCATGATTTTGAATGACGAAAAATAATTACACATCCGTTTCTTAATTATGATGTGAATTTTATCTCCATGAATATGGATATAAGAAATCAAAAACGAAAGAGAAATCTATTTTTCGTTTTTGATTTCTTATTTTTTTTTCGTTCCTATTCTTCTTTTTTGTGCTATGAAATGAAAAAGGGACCTCCAAAAATTGGAAAGGATTTTTTCGTTCCTGATAGTAATTTATTTAGTGATTGAATGGAAGCATACTCTGGATCGGAGTTGTGGGGAGTACTGCTTTCTTTTTTCTACCAACTTAAAGCCCCCAATTAGTATTCTTTTTATATTCTGCGTAAATTTTCTTTTGGATAATTTACAAAATCTGTGTTACTAATCCTTTGTGTATCTTGGTGTTTCTAACCATCCAGTCTTTTTTATTAACCCCCCTTATTTATTTTTATATATCTATGATAATTCATAAAAATGGTAACTAAAACTCAATAAGGTTGGTCTTTTGAGACCGCTTCAAAACAGGATGACAAATTATCCAATCTTGGGTTAAATGTCCTCTTCTGTTTATAATTTTATTTCATTCTTATACATAGAAAATGAGACTCAATATTTTGACTGCCCTTATAAAATCATCATACTATCTATTAACTAGCAGGAATCTAGTATTCTGAAATTAGATTCAATATAAGCTGTTTTATTTCACTCATATAACTATCTAATTTAGTTCTTCAATCAGAATTTTGAAAAAGAAAATAAAGATAATGAAGGTTTCTATTCAATTTATTCGCTATATAGTACTATACAGAAATTATAGTACTATATAGAAATATAGTACTATAAAGAGAGGAGTATAGCAATAGAATAGCATCGAATAGCTTTTTCGGTTTCAACGAATCGCACGTAGAGATATTGATAAGACACATAGAGTTAATGGTATTTCATAACTAATCGATTGAGCAGCAGCTCGTAGACCACCCAAAAAGGAATATTTATTATTTGAGCCATATCCTGACATAAGAAGTCCAATGGGAGCAATACTCGAAATAGCAATCCATAAAAAAACACCCATATTGAAATCAGATAAAACAAAATTATAGCCAAACGGAATTACTGAATAACTTATTAGAATGGATATGACTGATATGGATGGTCCAATACTGAATAAATGAATATCTCCCCTAGATGGAATAAGATTCTCTTTGAATAGTAGTTTTGTTCCGTCTGCTAGAGCTTGAAGCATTCCAAAAGGACCAGCATATTCAGGTCCAATACGCTGTTGTACCCCTGCAGATATTTCTCTTTCTAACCATACAATTGCTAGTACACTTATTGTAATTCCCAAGACAAGAATCAAAATTGGTAAAAGTATCCATAGAATTCCATAGACCTCTTTGAAAGATTCCAATCCGGAAAAGGAGTTTATATCTTGGACTTCCGTTGTATCAATTATCATTTCAACGATCAACTTCTCCCATAATGATATCTATGCTACCTAGTATTGTCATAATATCAGCCAATTTCATTCTTTTAACTAATTGAGGAAGAATTTGCAAATTGATAAAACCGGGTGGACGAATTTTCCATCTCCAAGGAAAACCATTCTGATCTCCTATTAGAAAAATTCCTAATTCTCCCTTGGGGGCCTCAATTCTCACATAAAGTTCTTGTTTCGGCAATTCAAAAGTAGGAGACGGTTTTTTACCAATGAATCGATATTCAAAATCATTCCATTCTGGCTCCTTTTCTCTATCAAAGCAGCGAATTTCAAAATTTTCATAAGGCCCCCCTGGAATTCCTTCCAAAGCCTGTTGAATTATTTTTATGGATTCCACCATTTCACCAATTCGAACTAAATAACGAGCTAATGAATCTCCTTCTTTTTGCCATTGAACTTCCCAATCCAATTCCTCGTAACACTCATAATTATCAACTTCACGTAGATCCCATTGTATTCCGGAAGCCCGAAGCATCGGTCCTGATAACCCCCAATTTATAACTTCCTCTCTACCAACAACACCCACTCCTTCAACCCGTTCTAAAAAAATTGGATTTCGCGTAATAAGTTTTTGATATTCAATAACCCTTGTTAAAAAATAATTGCAGAAATCCAAACATTTATCGATCCAACCATAAGGTAGATCAGCCGCTACTCCCCCAATACGAAAAAAATTATGCATCATTCTCATACCTGTGGCAGCTTCGAATAGATCATATATTAATTCTCTTTCTCTAAAAATATAGAAAAAAGGGGTTTGTGCACCAATATCTGCCATAAAAGGTCCCAGCCATAGTAGATGAGAAGCTATACGACTTAACTCCAACATAATTACTCTTATATAGCTGGCTCTTTTAGGTACTTGAATATTTCCCAATTGTTCCGGTCCATTTACAGTTATTGCTTCTGTGAACATAGTAGCTAAATAATCCCAACGTGTTACATAAGGCAGATATTGTATAATTGTTCGGTTTTCCGCTATTTTTTCCATACCTCTGTGTAAATAACCCAATATTGGCTCACAATCAATAACATCTTCACCATCCAGAGTAACAATAAGTCGCAGAACACCATGCATCGATGGGTGTTGAGGCCCCATATTTACTATCATGAGGTCTTTTCTTGTAGCTGGGACATTCATAGGTTTTTCCTCGATTCATTCTTCCATGAATCGTTCAAAAAAAAGTTAATCAAAATTCAGTATCTAATAAATCGAATAATTGAAAATGATTCTTGAAATTAGCTAATTTGTGAATGAATCCCGAATACCCAACCGATTTATTAAATTTTGATAACGTATTTTGTTTTTCTTTGACAAATACGACAATAGTCGTTGTCGTTTTCCCAGAATTATACGTAAACCTCTTTGAGATAAATAGTCCTTTGGATGTAATTCAAAATGTGAAGTAAGTCTTCGTATCTTATTAGTTAAGATGAATACTTGAAATTCAACCGATCCCGGGTTTTCTTCTTCTTTTTTTTTTTTTGAAATAACAGGTATAACTGGATTTTTGATCATAAAATGAAAGCTTCCCCCCCCTCCTTTTTGGTAGATATTTTTATTGATCAGTAATAGTAATTACACTTATTTTTAATTTTTTATAAAAAATTTTCTCTTCATTTATTTAACAATTCTGAATTTCTTTTTTTTTTTTCAAATTAATTCATTATTAAGGAATGTAATTCAAATAGATAATAAATACTATATTTATGGATTCATAAAATGAATAAAATCTATTGTCTTGTATTTTAAAGACAAAAATAAGACAATAGATTTTATTCATTTTTCGATGGATTTATGGAGACATCATTGAGAAATTGAATTCGTATGACTCCCACAATGTGTGTGGACGTTTATTTTATTTATCTATAAATATTGTTCACATATCAGATAGATATGTTACGAGAAATATTAGGATAAATAGAACAAAAATCTAGATTTTCAATCGAGGCGAGGATACATACGTATTCTCAATATACTGAAACGGCTTCCATTATGTGTATCAAACCAATAGCGGTTCATACAAGCTAAATCTTCGAATCGATAATTTGGCCAAAGAAAGAATTTTAAATTCCTTAGTTTTTTTGTATCGCTATCAAGATCTTTCTTTTTAGTCAAAACTTCAGAAGAATTCGTTTTTTCTTTATCAGTTATTGTGTTTCTATCCATCGTCTTCCGATTCTTCCTATGGTTCAAACAAGTTAGAATTCGCAATTCTCTACGGCGTCTAGGGGAGAAAATATTTTCAGGAACAAGTAAATCATAATGATTTTTATCTTTATTTATAATTTGGCGTTTGTGCTTCAATGATACGCTTATGGTTTGATATAGAAATGATTGTTCGTAGTTTTTTTTGTAAGAACAACGAATGGGTTCTAAACAAAAAACTAGGTTGTCCTGCACTTCCTCAATATCCCTGCTGTAAAAAAAACAAGGATCATCACTGACTATACGCACAAAAGTTTCCAGATCTAGTTCTCCCCTCCTTATAGTAGACAACAAAATTTGTTTTGGTTGTTTCGTTTGCTTCAGGAGATTTAGTACGCCGACAATGTTCGCGTAGCTGTCGCCGTAGTACGTAAACTCCGCACAGCGTAAATAATAACCCACATATCTATCTATTAAGAAATTCTGTTCTGCAGCCATATCCTTCCTGTATTTAGGGCTATTTGCATTATAACGATGCTTGGGCTTATAATACCTTTCGAGATATGATTTTAGATTGCTGTGAATCGCGTATTCGTTCTTTTCTAACTGTAATTCCAGTTGATCAGTAATGTTCTTCTGACTATAAAACGGCATAAACAAGAAATTTAGTGGTAAGATCCACGGATTCTTCTTATATGCATCTATTTTTGATTTTGACAAAAAACCAAAACTCGGAGTCAATAATTTGTCATTCGTTATGGAATTCTTTTTTCTTTTTCCATTCATTGCTATCCTTCTTATTTTGGTCCTTCTCCTTCTTTTTTCATTCATTCCCATCCTTCTTTCTCTCCAACGAAAATACTTTCTATCCGGCTTATTTTCATCATCTTCCGCTATATAATTTTGGATAAAGCTATCGCCCATTAGATCAAATACTTCTTTTATATTTTTAGGTGTGTTATAACTAGGTGATGTATATCTATAAATAGAAGGTTGATTCTTATCTACATAATTTAGATATTGATAGGCAAAAAGATCATATCCATATTGTTTTTTTATTTTTTTTTTATTTTTTAATAAGTCTACTTGTTCTAATAAGTCTACTTCTTCTAATAAGTCTACTTTTCGTTTTTTGGAAACAATTAATTGAGTTTTTTCCGATGAATCATAGTCAAGTAAATCTTTATTTTGAGCCACGCGATGTTCATGGATTGTATTCCTCCACTTTTGTGGTGCTAATCTCGACCATGTGCTCTCAGGTAAAGCATATTGATAATGAATCTTTAACCAATTTGTCCATTGATTCATTATAGAATCGGGACGGTTCTTATGGCTTAATTTGGAATTGAATCTTTCTCCTTGTATTTTTAAAAAATAATCCTTTATTTCATTCGGAAGAAAAAAAGATTTTCCAGGTGATTCAAAAATAGATCTTAACCTATATTTATATCCATTACAAACTTGCATTTGTGATAATTGAAACAATACATAGGCTTGTGACAAAGAAGATACATCACAAGAATTCTGTGAATACATATCCGTCCTATTCCGACGTTTTTGTTTGTCTACAACCGACATAAATGGAATTATACTTTGATTTATTCTATCAATATATTCTTCATTTTTTTTTTTCGTGTAAATGAATTTTTTTACAAATTTCTTTGTTGATTCCAATAAATCACGAGTTAATTTAATAGAATTATTAATAAAATTAAGAGAACGTTGTACAATGCTCGAAGTAAGGAAATGTTCTACATATTGAATAGTCAATCCTATAATATAGTTAATATTAAAGATATCCATGTTATCGATATGCGTGTATAGCCTTTCCATGAAAATTTGGAAAAAACAATAGGATTTACGGATTAATCGAACGTTTCTTCTTTTGAATATTTTCCAACTATTTTTGAGTAATTCTAATGTTGTAGGATTAGTTATAACCCTTTCTTTTCTCAATTTTTCCATTTCTTTTAAGATTTGATTTCTTTTCGCATTTAAACGATTTATCCTTCTTTCTGTGATTTTTATCCTTCTTTCTGTGGATGTGGATGTGGATGGACTAATAGTTGCATTACTCGTACTGATTGGTGAATTTTTTTCAATTTCTATTTCGTTGAATTCTTTTAACAGGATTCGAGACTCTTCTTTTGCTTCATTCTCCCATTTTTTCAAACATTTTTTCAAATCTTTTTTCAATTTTTTTGTTATTTGTTTTAAAATGGGACCCAAAAATGCAAATGGGTTTGGTACATGCACCTGAGGGTACGATTCGAGTACTGTTCCAAAAGCTGTTAAAAACCATAAGTGGGTTGCAGAGATTCTTTTTTCATCTCCAGCGGATATTTTTTCACTGTATTGTTTTTTTTCAGTAGATAGTACCTTAGGTTTCTCGTGCCAAGCTTTCAGAACAAAAGGGAATAAGACCCTTATCTGAAGACCGGCGTCGAGCCAGTTGTATGGCAATGCGTTGTTATATACTGGAGTGCCCCGATAGGTGCAGTTAATATGGGTTTCTTTTTGCCAATCCCCAAAATCTTCTGACCATTCTGGATCTTGAAATAATAATATACGAATGATATTTTTCGTTATTATCAACGACGGTAATAGAATATATTTTCGAAACCTGGACATAAATAACAATACGAAATTTCTGATTACTAGACCATATAGAATGCTCTCCCAGGCTTCTTCGACTCTTCGAAGTGTCTCAACAGCCTCGTCTTCGGCGTCCTGTTCCATTCTCATTCTTTGCTCGTTCTCTTTTTTTGCCTTTTTTAACCTCAAAAATGATACATTATCAGGATCGGGTTTCCTGAAATATAGGGTCAAATAGTCCCACATGTCCTCCAAAACATCAAACAAAAAGGAATTGCTTTTGTTGATCATATCCAAAAAAAGGGGGGAATGGACATTCCCATTTGCTTGAAAGAGTCTCGAAATAACTGTTTTACGCCTTTGAGGGCGCCAAGATCCTCGAATAAGATCTCTGTTAAAATCTGCGCCGGGTACATAACAAGCTACAGAGAATTCGTTACGGCGGTCCTCTGCCTCCTTATATTGATGCGCAAAAGAATTATTTTGAATACGAGGACCCAATGAGCTTGATTCCATATTAAAAATAACTACATATTCAGCGTTTGGGGAACGAATATGATGTTCTTGTTTATAGCCCGGTTCCAGCATGTACTCCGTCTCGTCCAGTAATTCGTAGTTCCATCGAGGAACTTCTTTACTTATTTCCTTGATTTCACTACATAGTTTTCTATTAAAAATTGTTTTATGATTGAAAGGATTAGTCCGAATTGCATCAAATAAGAAGTTTCTTTTTATTTTTTTTTCTTTGGAATAGATTTTTACTTGTTCATGTTCTGGAACTGAAGAAAGTCCGTCAAAATGAAAATTGGATACTGATTTTTCCGAAAATTTACTCATTATTTTAAAATAAAAACCCATTTCAGTGAATACTAATTTTCTATCCAATTTATCTATTTTCTGTTCCAATTCTGGAGAATTGGTATTCATACAAAGAAGGAGACCATGAATCCTATTTATCAATATGGAGTTTGAGTCAAAAGTTTTCTTTTTAGAAACGCTTTTTTGGATTTCTCCACGAGCGGGTCCATTCAAGAAAGGATCATATATTTTAGGTAAGTATTTTTTTCGACCCCTATCATCCGATAATCGAACTCGAGTTTCTAATACATCCACAAGATTAAATTTCTTACCTTTCTTAACTTTCTTATCTAGAATTTTTGCCCTTTGAAATAATTCCTTGCTTAGTTGATTTTTTTTTTCTTTATTACGGGAGATCCAAGAATTATACAATTCATTCTCATTATTGGAGGTTTTCTCTGTTCTGAAGAGATCCATTTTTTTTTCCATGATGTTCAGAAAAGTAGATAAATGAGGTGGATACGTGAAAGATATTCGTTTTTTTCCATCACTTTGACATGTTTGAAAAAAAAATTGTGAATTTTCATCTCTTACAACCCGCTCGAAGTGATCATTTTTTATATATCGCAAAGGCCTAGTCCATCTTTGAAAATCGAAAAGAATATTTACAAGACCTCTTTCCGCCACCGGGGGGACAATTTTTGTCTTTTTCTGAATATTCGTGTTGTTGGAAGTCTTCTCATTCTCGGAAAAATAAACCATCAGATCTTCTTCGTTATTTTCTTCCCTTTCCGCATCTATTGCAGCTTGGATTTCCTCCGAGTACCTCTCGTCGTAGCCTTCCATTTCCTCACCATAAAAATAAGGGATCATTGCTCTGCCTGAATAGTGCGCAAAAATTGCAAAGGCGAAAACGGCAAATATTTGCCCCGCATAATTTCGTAATTGTAGGAGAATGTATTTATCAAATCTCATCGTTATCTTAGATTTGATCGAATTTTTTTTCTTGAACCAGACTAATACCAATCCAACACATTGCATTAAAAAGATGTGACCAATTACCCACCCAACAAAACTACTTGTTAAGAATAACAATTTATTGTTGGATCGAAACAGATAAATGTTCATTAATCTTATTAAGATTGAACTTGGGAAAAGAAGGGGGTTTAATAATTGAAAAAAAAGATTGTTAAAGAATACTTTGTAAGTCCTAAAATTACGTATTGAATTTGGATTGTTGTCTCCAGAATCCTCCGGGTAGTATGCCCAACCCCAATCGTCCGAATAGTAATGTTTGTTATTTTGATAGACATAATTACAGAAAAGATACGGCAGAGTTAAGAATGTTAGTGTATGAGGTCGATTCAATGCCAAATGCAAAGGCGCATAATAGATCGATATGAACATCATGACGCGTCCCGTAAGAAACCCGCTTGTTGCTGCTATTTCCGTCTCGGAACCTTTTTCCATAACCCGGGCTCGAATAAGGAAGAGATAAGACGGTCCTATGCAGGCTGTAGTAAGAAATCCATAATAGAGTCCGATCACAACGGTTGAATTCAGTATCCTAAGGCAGAAACCCACTAAGGAATTTCGTATAAAAAAGTTAAAAGTCATAGTTATCCCCCTTTTAAGTTTGTTTTTATTTACAATTGTTATTTCGATGTTTATTTTATATTTTTTTATTATTTTATATGTTACTATTATATGTTACTATTAAAAATGTCTTCCATTTATCCATTTACTTTGAAGTTTCTTTCTTTAATCTAGAATTGTGATTTCGATGTTTCATATGTTACTATTATATGTTACTATAGGTTTTCTAATTTTGCGTTTTCTTTACTTTTTTAATAAAATTCTGATTATTCTATGTCTTTTTATTTTATATTCTTTTATTTACAAACAAAATAAAGAAAGGGACAATCAAACCTATTTCATTTCTCGATTCAATCGAAGCTAAAAGGAGTAATCAGGGTTGATATAAGGTCACAAATAATGATAGATATGTAAAAAACAAAACTTCCTTATTCCATTTTAATCCGAAATGGAATGAACTTAGAATCATGGAATTGATTCGCTCATCAGATTATATATAAATTATAAGTTCATAACCTTAGCCCATTCCCATTTTTGGTGGAACAGATCCACTAATTCTTTCATTTCAGTTAGTAATATAAGAGGTCAATCAATTGTAGAAGCTAAAAAAGAGTATCCTGAGCCATTTTAATAATGGGGTTCATTGATATTCCTAGTATAGTAGATGCTATCACACATAAAATCATACTCACTTCAATGGAATTATTTGATGTTACAGGAGATCTTCTATAATTTCGCACGTGAGGAGTTATTTCTTGGTTTCGTCCAGTCATTAATAACTTAATTATTTTTAGATAATAGTAGATCGAAACAACGCTTGTAAGAAGTCCTATTGAAACCAAGAAATATCGGCCTGCTTGCCATCCACACCAGAATAAAGAAAGTTTTCCGAAAAAACCAGCTAGTGGAGGAAGACCTGCTAAGGATAAGAGACATAGGGCTAAAGAGAGAGCCAAAAAAGGATCTTTCGTGTATAATCCTGCATAATCTCGAATGTTATCAGTTCCGGTACGTAGACTAAATAACACAATGCAAGCAAAAGTTCCTAGATTCATGGAGATATAGAACAACATATAAGTTATCATGCTTGCATATCCACCATTTGAGTCTCCAACAATTATTCCAATAATTACATATCCGATTTGACCTATGGACGAATAGGCAAGCATACGTTTCATGCTTGTTTGCGTAATAGCAATGAGATTCCCTAATACCATGCTAAGAATAGCTAGGATTTCTAGAAGAAGATGCCATTGGTTTGATGAGAAATAAAAAGAAATATCCAAAATTCGAGTGGCTGAAGCTGAAGCAGCTACTTTCGAAGTAACAGAAAGAAAAGCAACGACTGGAGTGGGAGAGGCAGAGTCGAAAAGAGGATTCCTCACTTCTTTCTCTCATTCAAAACCGTGCATGAGACTTTCATCTCGGACGGCTCCTAAGTGATAAAAGAAAGAAGAAGATTGTTTCTTCTTTCTTTTAGTATTTCCTTCCTCGCGTATGTATAAGACCGAATCCATTGTATTTGGACTTTTCATCAAACAAAAAAGGATTCGTAATCCTGAACTTTTCGAGGAATCCTTCATCAGTGGTTGTGAATGACGGATTTTTCTCAATCTTTATGAGTTGCTCCTACAGAACCTAGGTCGAAAAAAAAGATTGAGAAATAGAACCATCTGATTTAATTCGTTCTCAATAGCCACGAGATGATCATCTTAGGGTGATCCTTTTGTTGACGGATGTTCCTATTATACTCGTAGTCTCTGAAGGATGAGAACCAACTATGTAGCATCTACATCGACAATTCAAGTATTGTATACGTCATTTAGTATGATTCTTTGTAGGAACTACCCCTAATAACCAACTTGCAAAAAGAATCTTTTTCTCATAAAGGGATTCGTTGTTCCTGACTCTGCTTCACCTTAATTGTTATTTTAACAAGTAAAGTTATGTCTTGGTCCGAGTGGGAATAGCATATCTCTTCTGCATGTCCATAGAGTTTTGAAAAATCCAAACATCTCAGAAAGAAATAGAGAAGTCGGTCGGAATTTCTCGAACGAACCACACTCCTTCATATACGTCAGGAGTCCATTGATGAGAAGGGGCTGGGGAAAGCTTGAACCCAATTCCTACAGTGATGAATATAAGCGCAATTGAAATTCCCGGAGAGTTATACATTTGTGTATTGATAAGACCATTTACTATTTCTTGAAGCTCCATTTCTCCCCCGGATGAACCATATAGCCAAGAAAAACCATGAACCAGAATAGAAGAGCTTGCCCCACCCATGAGTAAATATTTCATAGTAGCCTCATTAGACCTTACATCTTTCTTGGTATATCCAGATAGTAGATAGGAGCATAAACTGAAACATTCTAGAGCTACAAAGATAGTTATTAAATCGTTAGCGCTGCATAAAAACATTCCTCCTAGAGTAGCGGTTAATATAAATAACAGAAACTCTGTTATAGCCATTTCTGTACATTCAATGTACTTTACGGATAGAGGAATACATAGAGTTGAAGATAGTAAAATAAGAAATTGAAAGATTTCGTTAAAATTGTTTGTTTGGAAATTTCCCGAAAAACGAATCATGGGTTCTTCTCTCCATCGGAACAACAGCGCCATTATGCTCATTACTAAACTTGTTGAAGAGAAAAAATAGAACCAAGATATCTCTTTTTGATCCGAAGTGGAATCGATCATCAGAAGAAGAATTAGGCCCAAAATTAGAATCAATTCCGGAAAAAGAAAACTTCCATCGAAAATAAGCAAATGAAAGGCTTTCATAAAAATTCTCGTAGACTCGAGAATGAGATTTTCATTCTGTACATGTCAAATCATGAATTAGTACATGGAATCTCCAAAAAAATACCCTTTGATGTATGGATCCTTAGGTCCATGTGTGTATATGGACCATAGATCCTGTTCATGGATTAACGAAAAGGTGCACGAGTTCTATTTGCTTCCGCCATTTTCTGAATCTCTTCCTTTTTGCGTATGGCATCACCACGCCCCTTGACAGCATCCACTAATTCGGAACTGAATTTGAAAGCCATATTTCGACCCGGACGTTTTCGGGATGCCGCTACTAACCAACGAATGGCAAGTGCTCTTCCTTGTGGCTTTTTTATTTCAATGGGAACTTGATGAGTCGATCCGCTCACGCGTCTCGCTTTTACTACTATCTTGGGAGTTACCTGAAGTATTGCTTCACGTAA
The DNA here is from genome assembly GCA_963859935.3 of Lathyrus sativus. Taxonomy (NCBI): domain Eukaryota; kingdom Viridiplantae; phylum Streptophyta; class Magnoliopsida; order Fabales; family Fabaceae; genus Lathyrus; species Lathyrus sativus. The sequence goes on along the minus strand of CAWUDS030006325.1, from coordinate 17,096 downwards.
AACGGATAGTGGATTTTTTTCTGTCTTTTGTTGAATCCTTTTCATAGCTCGATAGAAAATTCGATAAGCCAATAATTTTTTTCCGTGTTTCATAATATGGTTAATCAACCTGTTAACTACTCGATTACGATAAATTGGATCGGATTTTTCGATTTTCTTTTCTGCAGTACCTCGTCGTGACATGAGCTTAATAATCCATTTTTTTATAACTTAACTTATGGGGCTAAAATAATAATTTATTTTGGCTTTTTGGCTCCATATTTTGAACGCCCTTGTTGACGATCCCTTACTCCGCCAGCATCTAGGGGTCCTCGAACAATGTGATATCTCACACCAGGTAAATCCTTAACCCTTCCCCCTCTTACTAAGACTACAGAATGTTCTTGTAAATTATGGGCAATACCAGGTATATAAGCAGTAATTACAAATCCTGAGGTTAAGCGTACTCTGGCAACTTTACGTAACGCAGAGTTTGGTTTTTTCGGGTTAATAGTGTCAAAGTTGACAGATAAGTCATCCTTACTGCCACTCTACAGAACCGTACATGAGATTTTCACCGCATACGGCTCCTCGTTCAATTCTTTCGACGTAATTAGATCCTTTATCCTCGTTCGATAATCTCCACTTCTTCCCCCAAACCCAACAAAATAACGAGAACGAATGAAGTCAGCCACGTTTTCATGTTTGAATTGAACACTTTCGTTTTTTTATTCTCAAAGGAGAAAATTATTCTTTTTACTTTTACCAAACATATGTGGATCCAATTATGATCTTCTAATCAACTGTTTCAATCAATAGAAAACCTTTTTTTTGTATGAATCCATATTATTACATTCCAATTCCTTCCCAATATTTCCCAAAGAAAATACCGAATTGGATCTTAAATTGACGGGTTAGTGTGAGCTTATCCATGCGGTTATGCTCTCTTTGAATAGGAATCTATTTTGTGAAAAATCCCGGCTTTCGTGCTTTGGTGGGTCTTTGAGATCCTTTCGATGACCTATGTTGAAAAGATATCTATTATGATTAGAATATAGAATATATTCTAGAATAATATTTAATATATTCTAAATAGATGTTTACTCTTCCATAATAGTATTAATTAGTATAAAATTACTATTAAACAATACTCTTTGAATAGAGCTAATTCATAGTATTCCAGTCCAACATTTTTATTTGAAAACTTTTTGAGTTATCTGTAAAAATAGATTCAGCTAATGAAAAGGCTTTCAATGCTGCCGTATATCCTTTTTTTTTCCAAAAATTCTTACGAATTTTTTTTTTTGATATAGAAGTGCGTTTTTTGGGAACTGGCATACAAGTAGTATAGTTTTTTCGTTGCTATAGTTTGATGTGAAAGACATTTGTTCTGTAAATGAACACGAATTATTCTGCAATTAGCCGTATGTCTTATCTATCGGAATTCCCTCTTTCTTTTTTTTCGATCAAAAGGTAAAGTAAAAACATTGAATATTATAAACCTTTTCCAAATTTTTCATAGATAATATTGATGATTCATGAATATATTACTTTAAATACTCTTTTTTTTCACTAGGAATTTTCTTATTGGCCGGTTTTCACTTTGTACTTTCCAATATTGGGACCAACCATTGTATTGTGCAAAGATTCAGAACAATTAAGAATATCCAATTCTATTTCTATATCCACTTTTTTATTAACCGAACCCCTTTACAAACAAAAGAGATAAAACAAACGAATAAGAAACAAAATTCATAAAGAATCTAAATATTTTTTATTCTTTTTTTTGTATGGAATATACACATCAATCTTCATGGATCATACCTTTCATCCCTCTTCCAATTCCTATTTTAATAGGGGTAGGACTTCTACTTTTTCCCACGGGAACAAAAAATATTCGCCGTATGTGGGCTTTTCCTAGTATTTTATTGTTAACCATAGTTATGATTTTTTCGATCGATTTATCGATTCATCAAATCGAGAATCGTTCTATCTATCAATATGTATGGTCTTGGACTATAAATAATGATCTTTCTTTAGAGTTTGGCTACTTGATCGATTCACTTAGTTCTATTATGTCAATATTAATAACTACTGTTGGTATTCTGGTTCTAATT